>JARFIW010000766.1:1254538-1527038 GCA_036346225.1 Platerodrilus igneus | reverse complement strand
ACAAAATCAAACAAAATTATATATATATATATATATATATATATATATATATATATATATATAAGCCGTTTATTTTGAAAGTGACCTAACTCCGTTTTTCAATTTTGTGCCGGTTACCATGGTTACATGTACAACTTCATGTTATTTATCAGTGACGCACTTCAGATTGCTTATATTCAGAGAAAATACGATACATTTTTGACACATAAGTTTTCCGAATTAATTGAATAACTGAGCCGTGTAGTTCGAAAGTGGCCTAACTCCATTTATAGTTACATCAAGATATTTACTATTGATAATGTCGGAAAGCAGCGATGAAGGTAATTTCAATTAATTAGTATTTACAAGTTAACCTCATTTTTGGGACAACTGCGTTAGTTCATTAACCTGTACGTTTAATTAATATAAAACTTAAAATTTAATATTAAATTATAGAAATTATTGCACCCATGAGTAAGAACAGAAGAAGACCACTTAGTTTAGATAGTGAAGAAGAAATAGTAATTAATAATTTAAAAAAGCGAATAAGAAAAAGAGTTATAGAACAATATTCGTCGTCAGAGGATGAAGATTCGAATAACAATGGAGAAAAGATTGATGCACCATATATCCAAAAAGTGCGAAAGATTAAACGGAATTCAGGAAAAAGATATTGCAGTCAAACCGGAAATATTGTTCATGAAAAATTTTTCGAAAACAAAGATTGTGGTTGTCGGAATGCTTGCACAAAAAATTACAATGAAGAAGAAAGAAAGAATATTTTTGAGAAGTTTTGGGGTTTGGCAGATTTTAACAAACAAAATGTATTACTTCACGAAGCTGTCGAGCGCAAAATTGTGAAACGAAGACGTCCAACAAACGGAAAAGGATCACCAAGAAATTTTAATTTTAGATATTTGTTAAATTCTAAAAACGGAAAAATTCCCGTCTGTAAAAAATTCTTTTTGGATACTTTTAAAGTAAGCGAAGGACGCTTGAAACGAGTACTAAACTCTGCAAATGTGGGCAATGATATGCGTGGGAGGATGGCTGGATCATCAAGACAATTACCTGAAGAAGCGAAAAAGAAAGTTCAAAACCATATTAAAAGTTTCCCTAATTTTGAATCCCATTATACCAGATCTCATAATCCTAATAGAAGATATCTACATCCAGATCTAACTATCAGGAAAATGTTTAATTTATACGAGCTTCACTGCGAGGAAAATGGAATAAAAGCCGTTAATGAGTGGACTTATAGGAAAATATTTAAAAAAGATTTTGATTTACATTTCCACCAACCGCGCAAAGATACATGCCAAAATGCGACTTATTAAACATTAAAATTAAAGCATCGAATAATGAAGAAGAAAAGAATAAACTCACCGAAGAACACGATGTCCATTTAAGACTAGCAGAATCAGCTAGAAATTCACTAAAACAAGCTCAGGAACAAGTATCACGTAATTCGGATTATTATTTTGCTTTCT
The DNA here is from genome assembly GCA_036346225.1 of Platerodrilus igneus. Classification (NCBI taxonomy): domain Eukaryota; kingdom Metazoa; phylum Arthropoda; class Insecta; order Coleoptera; family Lycidae; genus Platerodrilus; species Platerodrilus igneus. The sequence goes on along the minus strand of JARFIW010000766.1, from coordinate 1,525,569 downwards.
CGTTCGACTTACAAAAAGCATTACCGTATCCCAAGCTGACTACCTCAGTAGCTTATTACAAACGCAATATGTATATTCTAAATTTTGGTATACACAATTTTCATAACAATAAATGTTGACATGTACGTTTGGGATGAAACTATTGCATCCTGAGGTGCTCAAGAAGTTGTTTCATGCATCTTAAAACATATTAAAAAATTAAGAAGTGAAAAACACATCATAGCTTACAGTGACATGTGCACCGGGCAAAATAGAAACATTAAAGTAGCTTTAATGTGGTTGAAAATTGTCCAAGCTTTGGATAATAATGTAGAAATTATAGATCATAAATTTTTAATATCAGGACATTCGTTTTTACCAAATGATAGAGATTTTGCCGTGGTAGAAATGGCATTAAAAAAAATAATTTACTGTACGTTCCCCAAGATTATTACAAGATTATTAAATGGTGTCGGAAGGGTAATAATTTTATTCTCAATGAAATGAGACAGGAAGATTTTGTATCGACAAAATTATTAGAAGACGCAATTTTTAAAAGAGTAAAAAATTCTGATGGAGAATCAGTAAACTGGTTAAGAATATGTTGGATGCGTTTTGTCAGAAATGAACCATATAAAATTTTTTATAAGACATCCATGAATGAAAATGAAAATCTGAATTTATTATCACGTCGGGGTAGACCAAAAAGGTTCGAAAATATTGTATTGGCACCATTGTATAAAAATATTAGGCAAGTTACAACAGCAAAATTTAAGGACATGATTGACCTATTACGATACATACCACCAGAACATCATGATTTTTTCAAATCCCTTTCACACGCACAAAATGTAGATGAATAGTAAATTGTTTTGTAATAAATTTGTGTTTGTAATTTTCTATGTTCTGTAATTAAAAAATGTTTTGAATCGCATAAATTATGTTTCCGAAGTGTTTTCAACATATGCAAAACAAATTCCGTATTCTTTTTTAAATTTGAAACATCTTAAATTATGTTGAATGGACTTGGGCACCTTCAAATTTTATAATGAATCTGGCTGTTAATTTCGAAAGTGGCCCAACTCCATTCTTGATAAGAAAACGCACGTTATTTACTTAATAATTGCCACTATTTTAACAGGAACTTTAAATTTAACATCCTTAGATACGCTTAAGCAGTATGACTCCTTAGTATCTTATACGTATATTTTTAAATTCATTGAAACGCAAAACTTTCAATATCTCGATTTGGAGATAAATGGAGTTAGGCCACTTTCAAAATAAGCGGCTCATATATATATTCAAGAATTAATGGACTGCTTGGGTATATAGTCCAAAATAATTAAAATATATGACTAATTTAAAATAGTTTTATTTAAACTTGACGTTTCGGCACATACTTTGTGCCTTTTTCAAAAGGTATAAAAGAATGGAAATAGCAGAAAATATATAAATATATAGATGTAACTTACTTCAAGCATTAAAACAAGTAATTGAAATTAAAATGAAAAAATGATTGACAGTTAAACATAAATACAAAAATTATACAGTTCTGATATTAAAGAGGTAACGTTGGTAACGTGGATTCGTAGAAATGCGGTTTTAAAAATTGCAGCAGTACGTTACAGGATGGACAGTAATTATAAAAATACATAAAGATGTCAAATTAATGTTGATGTTGTTTGAATTGACTCATGTTATACAATGCAGAGTACATCTTATGAATGTTGTCTACATCCAGTCTATTATTAATTGGATTTCGTTCTTTATTAATATGATAAGATTTTAAAAACAGCCTAATCTTGTAATCCGGTTCATTATCCAAAATGACAACATCTTCAAAGAGAGGTTTGTGCGTGGTGGTAAATACGTGGAACGCTAAAGGAAACCCATCATCTCCTCTATAAATACTCAAACTCGCTCATTGGCAAATTTTCTTAGTTGCATTCTACAACTTGCTTTCCCTTTAGAAGGTTACAATGTTAAAGATAGTTTTACTTTCGTCAAAAAGTTAAAAAATTTCCGTTTACCCGTAAATCATATTCTTGTTTCCCTAGATATCAAATCTTTATTCACCAATATTCCTCTACCTCTAGTTATATTCATCATTAAAAATAAATGGGCTTCAATCGAACCTCACTATAAGATCTTGGAAACTTACTTTGTCGCCTCCATTAATCTCATCTTTAACAACACCTATTTTGTCTATCAAAACAAATACTACTTACAAATATTTGGGACCCCAATGGGTTCCTCACTATCCCCGATTATAGCTCAAATGGTAATGGATAATTTGCTTGATTCAGTTATATCTCTACTACCGTTTCAGATGCCTTTCCTGGTAAAATACGTGGATGATATCATCCGCTCCATTCCTCCTGAGTTTATTGATGACACTGTTTCAATATTTAACAACTTCAATGAACACCTCAAATTTAGTATTGAAGTTGAAGTTAATGGTAAATTAGCTTTTCTGGACGTTTTAGTCATTAGGGAACATGGCAATTCTTTAATTTTTGATTGTTATACCAAACCTACAAATTCAGGCAGATATTTAAATTTCTTCTCAAACCACTCTCTCAAACATAAAATTAACACAGTCTTGCATTGAATTGATCTCTGATCCACAATATCTCGCTAAATACAAAAAATTACTTTTTAACACTTTAATAAACAATGGATACCCCAAATCTTTGTTACATAAACTAATTTATAATAACATGTTACCTAACAATAGCCACAAACGTAATAATTTTATTTACAAAGAGCTTCCTTTTATCCAAACTTTGACTCCACTACTAATAAGGTTGCTAAAACAACCCAACCTATCCATTACTTTTGAATATACCACCTCCATCAAAAATCTCTTTACTAAACTAAAGGATCAAACCTTAAAACCACTTCATAGTAAAATCATTTACAAAATTGAATGTAGCTGCTACAGCTATTACATTGGACAGACTTGTCAGTGGTTGAGGAATCGTTTGACCCAGCACAAAAGTGATTGAGGTAAGGATTCCAATAAATGTGCTTTAGCGTCCCACGTATTTACCACCAAGCACAAACCTCTCTTTGAAGATGTTGTCATTTTGGATAATGAACCGGATTACAAGATTAGGCTGTTTTTAGAAGCTTATCATATTAATAAAGAACGAAATCCAATTAATAATAGACTGAATGTAGACAACATTTATAAGATGTACTCTGCATTGTATAACATGAGTCAATTCAAACAACATCAACATCACCTACATTAATTCAATATCTTTATGTATTTTTATAATTACTGTCCATGCTGTAACGTACTGCTGCAATTTTTAAAACCACATTTCTACGAATCCTCGTTACCAACGTTACCTCTTTAATATCAGTACTGTATAATTTTTGTATTTATGTTTAACTGTCAATCATTTTTTCATTTTAATTTCAGTTACTTGTTTTAATGCTTGAAGTAAGTTACATCTATATATTTATATATTTTCTGCTATTTCGATTCTTTTATAGCTTTTGAAAAAGGCACAAGGTATGTGCCGAAACGTCAAGTTTAAATAAAACTATTTCAAATTAGTCATATATTTTAATCATCTTGGACTATATACTCAAGAAAATTAAACAACCTTTTACTAATATATATATATATATATATATATATATATATATATATATATATATATATTATGGTTAGTTACATCCAAACGTTTCGTATGTAAACTTACCTTTTTAATGGTAGTAAATTCTATACAACCGTAATTTTATTATTACTCTAATACTAGATACTAACATTTACTACATTTATTTAGCATGAAAGAAGTAATAATGCGAAAGTCACTTAACGATAATTATTTGATAAATATAATTCCCATTTACTTATCGCTATATGAAGTTCTAATTTTCAGGTATATTTGGATATATAGTAACTCCCGATGGCGTACTCCAGATTTTTGTATAATGAAACTCCACTATTGTCTTTTGTCGATATTTATGATTATTGGGTTTACTTTTATGCATAGCCTAAACAGTTAATGTTTTGTTTTTAATTTGTATCGTTGATACACTACCTATTAAACTATTTTTGTCGCAGAGAGCGCTTTAGCCGAGGAGAATACAATTCTAATAAATTATAAATGGCGGAAGTCGGTTAAATTAAATAATCACAGTAAATACTCGTGCTGAGAGAGCATTAACGCTGCATAGAAAATCATTTCTAAAAGCTTAGGATAAAAGTTTTCTACAATGGTCCTTATTTCGAAACACATCTTTGCAAACACTTATAATTGATCAAGATCTTAAATAAGCAATTGCTTAAAAATAATTTCAGAAATCGATAACCAAGTACAATGTTACCGAGTATTTTAATTTAAATATAAATAACTAAAATGGCAATGTATTACAGAATGAAATAACCGCTTCAATGGTGGTTACAATAGAATAATAACGTGCTCAGAGGAAATAATCTCTTAATTTAACTTAAATTAACGCTAGGATGTGGGCTTCACATATAAACTCAATTGAACTTCATTAAAGAGAACAGTTCGTGCATTTAACTTCATATGGTGTGTAGTTGTGACGCTGTTTAACCGATACAAACTTATTTTGCATTATTTTATTGGTAAGTACCTTGAAGAATTTATTCTCATCCATAAACGGCTTCATCCATATCTGTATAAATCGAACTTAGTACTTAAAAATAGGCATAACTTCAGGATGGACGTTACATGTTAAACTTGTATAGAGATAAACGTAAATAAACATATGAAGTAAATGTAATTAAATTTCTAGTAATATTGATAAATATAGCATCAATTGAACTCCGTAAAGTCGCGAGTTTATCTTTAACTTTTGAACCAAGATTATATGTAACCTCGTCATCCTTTAGTTGCCTTAAACAAACAGTGGTCTCATCACCATTTCAAGAAAATTAAATAAGGTAATTATTTTTCGGTTATTATTGTATTATTGTAGGGGTTTTAGAATTTGAAAGTAAATTTTGTGTCTGGTGTGAAATTTGCACAGTAACAGTTAAATGTGCAACCGTTCAGGATTAGCTTCAAAACGGTTTCGATTCTTTTGCCAGTTAGTGTACGTTAATTTAGAAATTAATGTAATGGAAAAATTCCAAAAATATTGGATGATATAAATATGCATGCTCTCCAAACAAATAATGACATGCTTATCTTCAAAATTTAAAGAAGTTGTCAATAGTTTTTAATAATTATCTCTATTTGCTTAAATGGTAAATATGTTTGTGGCTAATGGTCAAAATCCACATATTTAAAAATAAACAGGGATATTAATTTTATATAAATGATTATAAGCATTGTCTAAGTTAGACAGGAAATTATTTTTTGGAATTTAACTATTCGGCGTGGATTTAAACATACTGAAAAGCGCTTTGTTAAAAGCAAAATGTTTAATACTTTCTATGCGTTTTGTAAGTAAACTGCATATTATAAGCTACGTGACTAATTGCTTTATACTGTGAAACTTCGTTATGATCATTTCAGAAAAGTACTCCAATTGTGTTTTATAATCTAAATTTTGGTAAATCAAGGCTATGCTAAAGCTCGCGTATAATTTTCATTTATTTTCTTGATAGCTTGATATTTGGTGTACTTTTCAGAAGGAGCATAAAACTAGACGGAACCGTACTATAGTTTTCCAAGTTAAATATTTTAGAATAAACTTTTATCAAGGAAAGCAGTTTTTGAAAATATATTTTTGTCAAATAAAATATACCTTAAAATACGGAATATTTCCGTGATACGATCTGGATATATTAAATATATGAAATTATCATCAACAATCTATTATTAAAACGTTGTGTTAAAAAGCTAGTTCTAGGTTTATTATGTCTGAAGCAAACAATTTTGTATAAAAGTTTTATTTAATTTAATTTTATAATAATCATAATAATAATAAAAATAATATTATTAATAATAATAATAATAATAATAACAATAATAATAATTGTAATAATAATAATTTCAATTCAATTCAATTCAATATACTTTATTCAATATAATATAATACATCACACCATAAGCTAACCCTTAGGTTGCTTGATACGGTGTTCATTATTACTTAACAAGCAATCTCTTTTTACATAACTAAACTAAACTAACCTAAGTTATTAATTCTATAAATTTATAATTTAATTTAATGCTTAATGTTAGATTGCTTTTGGTTTACAAAATTGATATTTTTGTTTTCAAACTTTTTATTTTATGGTTCGACTCTCTTGTTATATAATAAGAAATATAAAACATAATTTTTCTGCATGATGTGCGTTATAGACAAAAGACATAAATGGAACTAATTTGTTTACGTGTTTGTTTATTTACTGTGTTTTGTTTATTTCTATATGACTATTATTTAATTTTTATTTAATTTTTTATTAATTGTTACTGTTTAAATATTTTTTTACGTTTTCTTTCAGGGTTTTCATAGTAATGCATGACTTGTATACTTGTGGCATATCATTAATTAGTTTGGGTACTAGGTACACGAGACTTTTTTCCCCGTAAGAGTTTCGTATTTGTGGTAAAAAATATTTACTTCCCCTAAGCTGGTGTTCACTTTGTTTTATTCTAAGATACTGATCTGAAAAAAAATTATCAATGATGATTTTGTAATGAAAAAGTCCGTTGGCCGTTAATAAATTATATTTTTGAAGCATATTTTGAAATTCGTAATTGTTATCTTTATCTACTAATTTTAAAAGTCGTTTTTGTATTAAATGTATTCTGTTCAGGTATATGTCGCTTGCGTAGCCCCATCCCTCAATGCCGTATCTAATAATCGATTCTGCTTGTGTAATATATATGGCTTTCCTTACTTGAAATGGTACAATTTCTGCTGTATAATATAATTGGCGGCTCCGTGGCGTAGTGGTATGTGTGTGACTACTACGCCCAAGGTTCCGGGTTCGAATCCCGACACGGTCCGCTTGAAAAATGTTAGGCGAGCATTTTTCACAAAAATACACCCTCGTTCGGATGAGAGGTAAAATGGAGGTCCCGTGTGTGAGTGTTGTCACGCACGTTAAAGATCCCTACCTTGCTTGGAACAGCAAGGGTTCGGCAAAATTCCAAATTTTCCAGGTAAAAAAAACTCGCTTCCTGGCCAATGTAGTACCTTCGGGTGGAGCATTGGAAAATCACATGTAATGTATAATATAATTGTACTAGCACAGACATAAGTTTGCCACAAAGCTGCTTTATATGTATGTCCCAACGGAAGTAGTTATCCACCATGATTCCCAAATATTTATACGATACGCATTGCGTTATTATTTTGCAATCGCTAAGACAATAATTTTTTCCCATTTCCTGCAGTTGAAAACATTTACATGAGTGCAGTATAAGGTTTAGTCCTTCTTGTCTTTGCATGTATGGTGTTGTTATGTACATAGATTTTGTCTTGTCTTTATTCATGGTTAAACTATTATCATGTGACCACTTTGAAAGCTGATTTACGTCAGATTGTAGTAATTTTTCTGCTATTTTGAATGACTTGTGTGCAGATATAATTAGTATATCATCTGCAAACATGAATATCCTACTGTGCTGGATGATACTAGGTAAGTCGTTGATATACCCACATCTAACTTCATTTGGTCACTTAATACATAGTTAATTTTAACAACAGATGTTCGGTTTTGCAAATAACTTTCAAACAGTTTAAGTGACGGTCCAGAAAATCCCAATATTTTCATTTTTTCTATAAGAATTTTGTGACTAATCGTTTCAAACGCTTTTGAGTAATCCACAAAAACGCATAAAACATGAATATTATTTTTTAATTTATCGTATACAAAATTTGAAAAATCTGATAATAATTTGCTTGTGCCACGTCCCCGCACAAACCCATACTGTTCCCCTGTAATAGTATTGTTATCTTGAATAAATTTATTTATTTTATCTGCCAGGTGTTTCTCAAAAATTTTTTCTATCACCGGTAGTATTGATATTGGTCGATAATTTGAGAAATCTGAAAAACTACCGCTTTTATATATAGGTCTTACTATAGCTATTTTAAATTTATCAGGTATTGTACTACTTTTTATTATTACATTTATTAGTTTCTGTACAATACCGCTAATACCATTTTTTAAGAACTTTATGTCTTTTGATCGTATGTTGTCGATACCAGGAGATTTGCTACAATTTAGTTTTTCGATTTCTTTTTCTACAAAATTTAGTTGCACTAATGGTAGATGAAAAGTGCTTATTATTGTCTTATTAGCTGGCGGATGTTTTATAAGTGTGACCGGACAGTTATGTACAACGTTATTAAGATTTTCTGTAAATATTGAAGCAAATTGATTTGCGATAAGTTTGTTGTCTTGATTGGGTAAATGTCGTTTTATTAATTGGTCTATATTTTGCTTTTCTTTACGGTGTATAAGTTGATTTATTAATTTCCACATCTCTTTTGTTTTGCAATTTACAGCAATAAACTGCTCTGTATAATATTGTTTTTTTTCCTTTTTTATTCGCAGATTTAACCGATTCCTGTATTTTCTATATTCTACCTTGTCAGCCTCCATCCGTGAAGTTTTCCATTTTTTGAACATATTATCTCTCCTTTTATAGATAATAACAAATCATTTGTCATCCAAGGTTTCCTGTAATTTACATAATCCTGCTTTCTATCATTAAATATACGTCTTTGTGTCTTATTATATATTTCATTAATTTTTTTTGTTATATTATTGTACAAGTTATTTGAGCTATAGTTTGATGCTTCCAATTTTTTGAAATCCATATTCAGTAAATGAATCTTTATTGCTCTTTCATCTAAGGTCGTTTGCGATCGCGGTATATTTATTTTCGTTTTTTGTTCTAATACTACTTTTACAGCTACGATGTAGTGATCCGATATTTTAGTTTGTATTATTGCCGAATTTATTTGTTCGTAAACACCTCTAACATACAAATGGTCTATACAAGATGATACCAACTTTCCACTATAAATTTCTTGTCGAGTGTGTCCCCAAATACATCTATAAAAACCGTTACTATTGAGCAGTATTTCATAATCATTACTAGCTGCAGTTGCAGTTTCACTCTCAGTATCTATATTAATATTTGTGTCACCACCAAAAATAATATATTTGCTATTTTTACTTTCATTTAGTTGATCGTTCAGTTCAAATAGGAATTCGTTAATACTATTGCTGGGTGGTCTATATACGAAGAAAAGTTGTATATTTCTCCCCTTAAAACTTAGCAATCCTGCAATATTTTCAAATGATGCATAATTAAACACGGTTTCAGTAAAAGACATTTTTTTGTGAACGTATAGGATTAATCCTCCGCCTTTACGTCCTACCCGTAGCTTGTGAAACATATTAAACCCATCAATCTTAAAATTAGAATCTAAACATTCACTTATTGAGACCTCCATCAGAACCATTATATCAAAAGCACTATTTGAAATATAAATCAAAAATTCATCAAAATGTCCTTTCAAACCATTAATATTTAAACATAACACTGTCACAGAATCTAAATTGTCATCCGTATTACAATTTAAATCTTTATATTCATCAATGTCGCTTACTGTACAGAACTTAACACTACTTTCATTATAATCATTGTCCTCCATTATATTTAAAAATATTTTTTTTAAATGAAAATTTATTTAGAATCTAGAAATTTTTTAAAGTGAAAAAATATAAAAATTAAATGAAACGAAGAATTTAAAACGATAATTTCAAGTTCAATTTTAATGTAACTTTAGTAGATCCTTTTCATTTTCGATACGAATAACACTTGATGAATCCGTGGCTTTTTTTACCATAATGTTACCGTTTCTGACCCAAACATACTTAAAGTTGTGCTCCCTGGCTTTCTGTTTTGCACGCCACAATAGTGATTTATTAAATGACGTTAGGTTTTCACATAGAAATAGTCTACGGCCACTGTTGTTTTCAAGTAAATTATGGTTGGTTACGATAGTTTTTCTTTGACTTAATATTTTGTCCCTTACCGCTTGCGTCGAACATCTCACGATCACGGCCGGTACGTTGTCATTACGCCGTTTTGTAAGACGATGAACTACTTCAATTTCTTCAGTGCTAATATCCACAGCCATAAGATTTACTAATTTTGTAACTAATTCTTTTAAAAAACCTGTTTTTCTTTCTTCTACTGTAATTTCCATGCCGTGGATTTCTAAATTAACATTTCTACCACGTTGTTTTAGGCTATTAATTTTACCTTCTAGCTCTAGAATTCTAGCATCCCTTTTGACGTTTTCTTCCAATAATTCTCGCACGTTTTTAGCGAGCTCTTTATTAGCATCTTTAAGTGAAATTACTTCAAGCTTCAGATCATCATAGAATCCGGCTAAACTTTTAATATCTTTCCGCATGTCGTCAACAACCTCAATATATTTATCTAGTTTGTTGGAAATAGTCGCAAACATGTGTTTGATAACATCAATATCCGTGTCGTCACCACCAGACGATTCTGGTTTTGACGATGGATCGTCTTTTCTGCAGTTTAAACATTTCCAACTATTTTTATTTTTTGTTGACATTCGCGAGTAAGTATGTTCTGATAAACCTGAACATGCATAATGTAAATTACTATTGCAAAACTTACAAGTAACATGGTTTCCATTTGTTGGTAGTCCGGCATTATATTTATCGCACTTCATTCTTGAATTTTACAACTGTTTGGCTATTTATCAAATAAATTAAACATGCAGATATATTTTATCGAGAGTACATAATTCACTTATGGCAATCACTTTTGCCAATTCAATAAATGCGTTTTCTTTCTTACTAAACACACAATAAATAATATTCGCGGAGCGCCTTAAAACACGTCCGAACGGTTCAAAAGTCGAACCAATAAATATAATAATAATAATAATAATAATAATAATAATAATAATAATAATAATAATATAATAATAATAATAATAATAATAATAATAAAAACGTTGTAGATAAAAAGAATAATAATAATAATAATATTAATAATAATAATAATAATAATAATAATAATAATAATAATAATAATAACAATAATAATAATAAGAACGTTGTAGATAAAAAGAATATGATCGTAAAGATAGGCTATTTAACACCAACAGAAATCTCATATATACGGCAAGAAGTTGGAAATATTCTTTCTTTTAACCAAATTTATAAAGAAGTCAAAATTGTTCCACCAAGTTTAGAGCATACTCAACACAAACAAAGCTACACAATTTTAATAACCAACCTTCGAAAAAAATTTAATCAAAATCTAAAAGTATACGGAAACAGCAATTTATTTGAAAGACCACGTATCCCACAATTAATTTTCAAATCTCTAACTCCAAAAATTATTAGCGAGGTAAATTTACTAATACAGGAAAAATTAAAAGACGAAATTTATATGTTATTGATTTCTACAGTGATATATACAGGTGCAATAAAGGTCCTAGAAATAAACGAACAAAATTTGCCAGAAAAAAAGTAAAAATGTTTCTTACAGAAAACCACCAAAACAAGATCCCGCTTGGAAGATACGAATTACAAAAGAAATTGATAACATACCAGGCAAAGCCGACCTAATAAATCAATATTTGCAAAGAATTGATACAGTTAAAGTAAGAAGTCAAATTTAAAAAATGTTGTACATTATTAAAACACCATTTAATTCTCCAAACCTAACACAGAAGCTACTAGAATATAAGGACGAGCTATGTCAGAAAGCTGAAGTTAAAGCAAACAGACTACGACGCTATAATCAAACCACAAAAAGAAAATTACAAAATTTCCAATTTATAAATGACCAAAAGAAATTCTTTCGAACTCTATTTAATGAAGAAGTTGAACCACATGTAAACATCGATACAAAACAATTTATTCGGCACTGTAAAACGAACTGGAGTGCATCTTCATCAACCGACCTGAATTTACCATGGATAAGAGATTTAAAAAAGATAGAAATTTTAAAGAAATAAAAATGACAAAATTTACAGAAATTTATATAGAAAATACCTTGAGAAAAACATAAAAATTGGAAAACACCGGGACCAGACCAAATTCAAAATTTTTGGTTAAAATATTTCAAATCGACCCACAAAATTCTAGCAGAATCATTTAACAAAGTAATCGAAAATTCTCAAAATATGCCACAACCGTTAGTTACAGGGCACACTTACTTTATTTTTAAAAAAGGTGATACCACAGACCCAAATAACTACAGACCTATCACATGCCTGTCAACTATTTACAAACTATTTACATCACTACTATCAAAAACTATATACGACCATTGTGAATCCAATAATATAATTGCAGAAAAACAAAAACAGTCACTGGGCTGCAAACAAAAACCGATTGTGGACAGTATAATTATGAAACAAGCAGAAGTTAAAAATATAAATATTTGTGCTTGTTTCATAGATTATTCTAAAGCATTTGAGACGGTTCCGCATAATTGGTTAATCCATATATATATATATATATATATATATATATATATATATATATATATATATATATATAATAGTAAACCAGTCAATAATTAACGTACTCCAAAATGTTATGACAAAATGGAGCATAATACTAAAAGTAAAAGGATCATACACAAATACAATTAATATAAAAAAAAGAATTTTTCAAAATGATTCTCTAAGTCCACTCTGGTTGCCCAAGCACTAAATCCATTCTCGACCTTACCTAATCAGACAAAACTTGGTTATAAAATAGACACGAAACGCAAAACTATAATAAATCATCTTCTTTTTATGGATGATCTAAAACTATACGCGTCTAATAAAAAACAACTGGCATCATTAATAGAAACAACCAAAATTTTTAGTGATTCGATTAATATAAAATTTGGTCTTGATAAATGTGCTACTTTACAACTTTGTAAAGGCAAAAATTACATACACTGGAGAAGAAATATTAAATATCAAACAAATAACACCAGATGAACATTACACCTATTTGAGCTTTAAACAACATAGAGGTACCGATCATAAAATAATTAAGCAAGAATTGAAATTAAAATACAAAGAAAACATAAACAAATTACTTAAAACAAATTTATTTACTGCTATTAATACCTATGCAATATCGTCAATGACACATTTATCGGTATAATCAAATGGAGTGTAACGGAGTTAGAAGAGTTAGACCGATTGACCCGAACAACACTTACAATATTTCGTTTACTACATCCTAATTCCTCCACCAAACGTCTATATTTGCCTCGCAAGCAAGAAGGAAGAGGACTTTTAAGCATTAAATACATATGCAGTAAACATATCCAACATATGCGCGAACATTTTCTAGAGACAGATATAACATTTTTAAAAAATCTCATTAGCTTAGACAGTGGATATACACCATTGAATTTAAATAATCAAAATTATAGTATCCCTGTTTCAGCAAACGAAGAAAATATTAATGAATGGAAACATAAATCGCTACACGGTAGATATGCAAATCTACCTTTCAATGAAAATATAAATAAAAATTTGGCAGTCAATTTTTTAACAAAGGGTTATTTATATACCGAGACTGAAGGATTTTTCACAGCCATACAAGACAAAATTATAAGAACAAATAATTATGATCACTATATCTTAGGAAACAAAGATCTTATAGATAAATGTCGACTATGCCAATGCAATGAAGAAACAATCGAACATCTGACATCCGGGTGCAAAAAATTAGCTGACACTGCATATTTAGGAAGACATAATGAGGTATGTAATATTATACATCAATTTTTGGCCATCAATTATAAATTAACAGTAAATCGAACACCATACTATAAATACGTACCGGACAAAATATTAGAAAACGAAAACTTTATTTTATATTGGGACAGGATAATCTAAACCGACAAAACTGTAACACAAATAAACCAGATATTCTTCTAATAAATAAACTTGAAAAATATGCAAATATTATAGAACTGTCCATACCGCTTTCAAATAACTTGAACGATACAGAACAATATAAAATATCAAAATATTGCGAACTCGCTTTTGAAATTAAAAATAACTGGAAATTAAAAAGTGTAAATATAATTCCGATAATCATATCAGTAGATGGTTTAGTCAGTGTAAATTTTAATAAATATTTAGACCGTGCTTCAATACCTACAAAACTTGTACAATTGATGATGAAAACAGTGATACTCCATACCTGTAGGATTGTTGGTACAAACCTGGCTATAAGATAAATAGGATTGTTTCCTTATAGCTATAATTACCAATACCAATGTATTTTATAATGTTATATTTTGTATTGAGTTTATAAATAATAATAATAATAATAAGACAATTTTAAAATTATAAATAACAGAAAACATATCTGGAGAACTAGAAACTGTGTTGTTTAAACTAACTTATCATAAGATGAAATATGAAGCGTTGGACGTGCAAATAATTTAATCAACTTCTTTATTAGTAAGACACCATAGCGGTTTCGATCAGGGTGGCCATCAGTCTAGAATTACTAAATTAATTGTAAACGCTGCAAATGTACGAGGCTTAGCCACAGATATAATAAATTATTTTAAAATTAATTCTTATAAGCAATAAAAAAGAGAACTTAAAGCTACTCCATTAAAAATAAACCAAATTGTTAAAATGATAAAAAGCAATTCTTGAAAGTAGAATAAGATTTGGAAGGTCACTAAATCTGGATGAAAGAATGATAAAGTTAGAAGTTTTGACTTTGTCGGTGTACGCATATATGTCGCGGAAAGACACATTCCTGTGTAAATTGATTTCTGAATTTAGAGTAGAATTTGAATTTGGCAACAATTTCATTTCAGTTTCAATACCCTCAAGGAAGTCACGATTTTTGTTGTTTTTGAACTAGTATAATAAAGGATTTTCAAGTTTTTAAAAGGGTTAAAAGTGTGATTGTTGAATTTAGTATATTATCAAAGGAATATTAGATATGCCTGCTTAGATACTCACTGATGCAAGGCTTGAATCGGTAGCATGATCTTCCCGTATAGGTATAGTGGACAAATAGCTACCAATTTTCGTCGTATCCAATAGTTTGAATGTGTCACTTGTTCTTTATGCAGTATATGGCCTGTTCAGCAGAATCTCTACTTAGTTAAATAAACTCTATATCTCGTATTTGCACTAATACTAAATAAATTACAATCATTTCTCAAATTCAAAAATGAACAACAAATTATACTTTAAATTTACCGGAAAAAAAATTGATCGAGTCATCGCAAATAACTTCAATCACCCCTGACAACACAAAATAACCTCATTTAATTCCTACGTCAATAGACTCTAAATAATGAAAAGTGCAAGCAGGCGTGAACATACTAAGCCCCTGAATTAATTAACAAACTTGTTAACAAGTGTAAAATAAAAGAACTTTGTAAGATGGCTCTTGCAGATATTTCTGTAAAAATAACCTATATACAGTATAACCAAATTTATAATCCATATACCTAGTATAAACAATCCTATTTTAAGGGCATTTAACACATATGACCATGATACAGCACAATCTTTTACAACTACTTCCTGTGTGTGTGTGTGTGTGTGTGTGTGTGTGTATGTGAGTGCGCGCGCGCGAGTGCGTACGTGTGTATGCTGTGTGTGTATGTTGTGTGTGTGTATTTATTTTATTATATATTTGTGAGTGTGTGTGTGTGTATGTGAGTGCGCGCGCGCGCGTGCGTACGTGTGTATGCTGTGTGTGTATGTTGTGTGTATGTATTTATTTTATTTTTTTATTTATATATTACAATAAAGGACTCCTAGTGAAGGAGTCACACCTTAATACAAATGCTGTACAGACAGTTATTCTAATATTACAAAATAAAACTAGAAACAGAAATATAGAGCAGAGTTCTCCTCCAAACTAATTGAAAAGTGTGTCTATTGGCTGACATACACCAGATATGTATACTAAACAAAAACTACAATTGTAATTTAAATAAAAAAGGCAGTGTTAAAATAATTGCATTAATAAACGCCTAAGGCTAAAAATGTCAATATCACTTCTGTGTACGTATTTATTGTAATTACGCATCGATCTTGAAATTGGAGAGCTTAGACTGATTAGTCTTTGAGTTCGTATCCTTCAGAAAAAAGAGCAAATGTATTTCTGTAACGTTCTTTGTCCACTTAGTAATTTAAATTTTTCAGAAGTGAATAGGAATTCATATTAGAAGTTAATGCAAAACTTGTTAATTTTAATTTTACACAATAAACTTTTTGTTTGATTCGTTTGTTTATGCTACTTAATTTGTGAATGTACTTGCCCAGCTGTAAAACATGGATAAGATAAAAGTCGTACTCCTTTTGATTATCTATTATGTATAACAAAATGCAGTAATAAAATCAATTAAAAAAATCGGTCATTAGTTGCTAAAGTGAAAATAAATTAATCTTCTTATTGATATCCAAAATTATTCAAGCCTAATAGTGCATTTTGGTGCCATTATTTCTAACACGTTGATTAAAATCAGTAACACCACAGAGTCTAGAACAGCCTATTAAAATCGAATACATTATTGATATAAACTATAAAATATATTGACTAAATATTTCAATTTCTTTTCGTTGTCAAAGGTGTAGCAACTAAATTAGTTGCTTAAATTTTTTAGCATTTTTTCCAAAGGCTCTGTACAAAAATTAAAAAATAATTTAGTGTTTTACTTTATCTACAAGGATAGTTCTAGAAGTACCCGACCTGAGGTACAGATCGAGATTGTATAAAAAAGTGGATATGGTAGAAAGTACCAACCTTAAGTTTGAAGTTTGACAACGCTACGTTTTTTAGTATTTGTTTAATCGCCGTTAATGGTAAAAGCTCTTAGTTAATATGTTAAACGGAAAAAAATGATCATCATTATGTGTTACAATACTTTCGTCTCAGTATATCCAATATAAAAACGGAGCTAAATTCCATTTTAGGAGATTCTGGTTAATGATTTACTACAGTAAAATGTTGAGTGGCATAGTTTAAACCAGGCCGTACGAGCTTACAAGACCAATATCGCAGTGGTCAATCAAACGATGTGACCACGCTAGAAATGGTGAAATAAATCTAAAAAATGGTATTGGATGACCGTCGACTGAAAGTGCGCGGGATAGCAGACATGGTAGGCATGTAAACAAATTGAACGAAATTTGGACATGAAAAAGCTGTGCGTAGGATGAGTACCGCAGTTACTCACAAAGGAATAGAAACATGGTCGTTAGAATGCCTTAATCGGCTGTTTGTTAGATTTTCGCGGCAATAAAGTGGAGTATTTGTGTCGATTCATAACCATGGGTTCAACGCTTCATATCTGAAATAAAGAAACGGTCAAGATAATGGACTGAAAGAGGAAAATTGTCTCGAAAGAAAGCGAAGACAGTTCCATCGCAAACAAGGTCATGGCGTCAGTTTTTTGGGATGCACGTGGAATAATTTTTATTAATTATCTTCAAAAAAAAAAACAATCGAGGGCAAGTATTATTCGAACTTATTGCAGCGTTTGAATGATGAAATCTAGAAAAAACGACCGCATTTAGCGAAAAGGAAAATTTTGTTTTATCAACAATGCACTATTTCATACATTTGCTATCGCGTTGGCCAAAATCAATGAGCTGAAGTTCGAACTGCTTTCTCACACACCCCCGTGCTATTTCTGTTTCCACACTTGAAAAAACGACTCGATGGTAAAAGATTTTTCAACAATGGAGAGGTGGAGCCTGAGGTAGAGCTATTTTGAGGAGTTTGACGATTCTCACTATAAACAGTATATCGAAGCTATCGAACATAGCACAGGGAAAAATGTGTCGAGCTAAAATGAAATTATATCAAGAAATAAGGTATTTTTCCCAAATTTGTCGTATTTTCTTTGTTAGGTCGGGTACCTCTGGGACTCCCCTGATACATTGATATTATTACATGAACATTTTAATTAAATGCGAATATTACACATTTTAAATAAACAAACATTAGAATGAGTGCGTTTGAATATGTTTTTAGTTTAATAACAGAGCGCCATATAAAATCAACATCTATCTTCTTTGAACCACATACTTTATTTGTTTGCTTTTTAACCCTTAGTAAAGTCGCGTTCGCTATTTCTAAGAACACGCGGTATTAACCCATTTAATCATATTTTACATTGCCACTGCATATTGTCCGGATTTACTTGTTTAATTTAAAAATATTGATTTGTAAAATTTATTACGTTTTACACTGTTTTTGATTAGTGTCAAAAATCATGCATCATGTTTACAGTAAAGACATTGTTATCGCGTTCACATCCACGTGGAAAAGTACGAGGGATACTATTTATGTATTGAGAATAGAAAGAATAAACAAATGAATTTGATGAAAAATACTTTTATTGCTTTTCAAAATAATCGCCTTTAAGATCTATACACTTTTGCATGCGATTGAACCACCCTTCAGAGCACTTTGTCCTGTCAGAAGATGGTGGGTCTAAAACATGCGGTTTGAAGGGCTCAACCGCTTCTTCGGGCGATGAAAATGGTTGTCCACACAGTTTATCTTTAATTACTGGAAACAAGAAGAAATCATTAGATGCCAAGCTGGGGCTGTAAGGCGGATGATCCATCAATTCGATCTTTTATGTGTCCAAATTCTCGTTTGTTGCATGTGATGTGTGTGAGCTTGCATTGTCATCACGCAAAATGATTCGTTGTTTTGGGTTGGTTTCTCTCAATTTACTGAAAGTTTCAGGCAAACAAATGGTCGTATACCACGCTGAATTAACGGTCTTTTGTTTTTCGAGAGCCACAGTGTCACAAGACCGGTTTTCGTGAAGAAAAACGCCAGCGTTTGCTTCTTAACGCTTCGAGAACGAACAACTTTTGTTGGCTTTGCTTCACATTGTAACATCTAAACTGCCGACTGGCCTTTTCTTTTTGGCTCATACGCATAAATCCATGACTCGTCACCTGTGACGATGTTGTATACCGCTTTGGATGCATCACAGTTGTACTTTGAAATCATTGTACGGCACCAATCGACACGAGCATTTTTTTGAGCATCTGTCAACAAATGTGGGATCCGACGCGCACACAGCTTCCGAACACACATATGTTGGTGCAAAATCTTATGTATGCTGGTCCTACTAATGCTTAAACATCTTTCGATTTCTTGATAAGTAACATGACGATCTTCTTCAATTAGTTTAAGCACAGCATCGATATTTTCCGGCACAACGACCGATTTTGGACGACCTTCTTTAACTTCGTCCGTGAGCGCACTACGTCCACGTTTGAATTCAATGTACCACCGATATACAGTGGCTGTGGATGGGGCTTGGTCGCCAAAAGTTGAATTCAGTTGATTGATACATTGTTCTTGAGTTAGACCGTGTCGAAAGTCATAATAAATCATAGCTCGAAAATTTTCGCAAATTAATTCCATATTTTGGCTGAGATGAAATGTTAAACACTGCAAAAAACACAAGTAGTCAAGTAGTCAAAACGTTCTCGGTACCTATAACCTCAAAAATGTCAAACTTTACGATGGCAATTTCAAATTTTACCTGGCGATACCAGTGTTGCCAGTTCTCAATACATAAATAGTGTACCTCGTATTAGTGTGTATTAAAATAGTTTTGTGAAAGCCATAGTCAAAAAGTGTGTCGAAAAAATATTCTAGTAAGAGCTCCCAGATGGACGCTTCAACCAACGACTTTATTTCTTATTTTTCAATTTCTTACAGTTCGCGAAATCAGCAACTGTAGGCCAATAACCAACTACAGCGAGTCATTTGCTTAGCTATACGAAGTTTTCCGGTGCAAGATTTTACATTTTTCAAATAGTTTTGTCATAAATTTAAAATACGGATGATCAGCATTTGAAAGAACCTGTTACATGCAATTTTCCTTTCCTGATATAGTTGCGACATCAAGGTGCTCTTTACAGCCGCATCAAATAAAAACATTTTTTGTATCAAGTAGAAAGAACATTAAAGAGCGATTCGAGTTAGAAACCAATTCACAACTTTACCGTACTTTTTTGTGTGTGATATAATAAGCACAATCTTTTATAAAAGAGTTTAATTATTATATAGCTATTTAAAATTTAGAAATGCGATGATATAAACATTTTTGATTCTTAGCATTTTTCAGTATTCTCTAAGTGACACGTAAATGAGGATTCCTGTTGTTGAAGAATCAAAGTCCGCACGCTACTTAAGTAATTGCTTTCAGATAATTTTCCAAACACAAGTATAATATAATTGCTCATTAAAGCATCGGGTGCCAATTATATTTTGACCCTTAATAAATTTATATAACATTTGAACTAATAAAGATAATGAAACGCAGCTTCGCCAGCCATTTTATAATTTTAATCATTTTTTTCTAAGTATCCGTTTTTCTGCTCACTTCGAGTTGAAGCGGAAATGACGCGGTATATTTTGGAAGATTTTGCAAATTCCCAATTTCAATTAGAACATACTGAATGTTTTTCATAATCGGGTAGCCTACTCTTCTCTCTTTGCGAAAGTGTCATACTTGTCGCAGTTATTATAACGAACATAGGTCATTAAACTGTGTCAACTTGGGGAACCTTAAGTAGTATAAGGTTTTTGTTTGGCTAACTCCTTCATAGTCCTAGAAATAATGTATTTAAAATACTATTCCAAGAAAATACATGTTGATTATATTTAGAAACTTTTTGTAGAGATAACTGAAAGAAGGTATCGTGTCTTAACTAAAAAAAAATTTAACATCAAATTAACGCAATTTACTGATTAATAACAAATTCGTCCTCAAGATGTTTCATACCTTTGCCTTATATGTAGTGATAGGAGTTCCTGCACTTTTCCTTAACAAATTGTTGAAGTTGGAATTGTTGTTACCTGCAATCGTATTTTATAATCTGCTTCTATTTGTTCCTATATTTTGTTTTTATTGCCACATACGTTGACAAATTTTTCTCGTTTAAATAAGTTGCTCTAAAAGGCATTAAAATATTTGTAACCGTGTGTGAAACTTCTGGGAATTGTGCATGAATCTGCAATCAAAAATCTTGGGACTGCATTCGTTTAAATTAAAATTTTGACGTTGGATCCGTTGGTATGTCGAAAGTTATTGCTTTTACTTCATTGACAAGTCTGACTTATCACTCGAACAGATTTTTTATTCAGTTATCTTAGCTTCCTCTTCCAGAAAATATTTTCGTATAGTTTATTCGGTTAATAAAGGTGCTTCATTATTTAATTTTTAAGTAATTAAAATCCAATTCATTTGCCACAGGAAACTATTTTCACATATGGTGGCCATACATTAAGTTTTAAAACCAATGCAATAGTATTTCTTCTATTTTTATAATATATAGTTTCAATCTTAGAAAGTATATGTTTACTACAATTAGAATGAATAACCAACTGTTAAGCACACCAAACATTACATAATTTTAGTAGTACAGGAATGTATTCGTTTGATTTAAAAAATTCTGATTTCATCTTTTAACTCAAAAAATCGATTTAAAATTTTTCCTTTTGGTAACCATCTAACTTCTGAATGTAAAAGTAGATCTCTACGGTTGCTGGATAATTCTTTATTATAAACAAATAATCTCGAATTTGATTCACTGGAATTTACAAAATTTAGCATTTTTACAACATAATTTAAAATGTTCTCTAATTCATTTGGCATTTGTTTTGCCACAATCGGAAAGCAATGATGATAACAATTGTAAGTTTTAATGTGTTGGCAAATTACAATTATTTGTAATGTTGCTTGCTCCTTTGTTAAGGCCGAATGACAATTTTTTCCCATCTGTACAAATATGCGAATATGATTCCTAACTAGTTGGTGTTGTTAGGGTAAAATGAGCATTACGTTAGTAAATTTTGATTTGCCCTAAAGGGACCGGGACCCCGTTGCAATATAAGGGTGCATCGACTAACTATAACGGTGTGGGAATGGGTTCCTATGGAAGAAATAATAAACGAAAATAGAAAAATTCCAAATAAAATTAATAAAGGGAAAACAATTGATAAATGAAATGACTGAAATACAACAAATATACGTTAATCACTTACCCTAAAAGGCTTTTTCTCTCTCATAATTGACAGGCGCCAAACCGTCTGTCACAGCAACTCCTTTGATATTATCTCTACACGGAAGACAGTTATTCCGTATAGGTCTCTTTTGCTTAGGTTGTTAAATTTGTCACGTTCATTCAAATATCTTAAAACATTTGTACGATATTCCGTCACAAAGAAAAGGAATCCAAAGAAGGCCGCGTTAGCTAGGAAGTTGTAGCGTGGAATGTGTCACACAGAAGAAAAAGAAAACTTCGAGAGAGAAAATTTATTTACAAACCCTTAAGAAATCAACATGTTATAAAAGGAACACCAACTCGCATAGAAAAACAACATTTGTCCAAAACATATCCCAAAGATTTTACACAATATAAAAACCTATGCAATATTAATTTATACATTCCTGTCTTACTTCCTAAATGTTACGCTCAATCATACTATTTATAAAAAGAAAACAGAAATTAAAATTATATAATGAATCATTTTTAGTCACTACTCTCCATCCTATTATTTGCATAAAACAGCAACTAAAAAACTATATAGTGAACTATTTTCAGTCATTTGCTTAACCTATATTAAATTTTTGATATTAAAATAGTCAAAAAAAACATATACTTTCATATTGTCCACAAGTAATTCTTGATAAGTAAATATAAAAACTGTAAAGGTTAACTACAGCAGTTAAAGGAAGAAACCATCTACAGGTCAAAATGTATTTTGCTGTAGATGTAAAAGAAATTATTATGAAAAACGTCACACTTTAAGTTCTTAGAAGAAACCATCCGAGGTAACTCGTAGAATGTCACTTATTATTATCTCTATTATCTCTAGATAATCAACCACCTTAATGATATTTTTCAAAACCCATCATATTATTCCAACGGGCGCACAACGACCGACAAAATGGAAAAACCCACGGTTAACGTCTGTTTTCTAGATCCAGTCACCGTGCTTCAAAACACCACAAATATCCATCAAATTCAAGTCCTTATTACGTGCCCGTAAAATGTGTTGCCTACTTTCGCGTATAAAATTATAGAAAACCACTGAATAACGTTATAATAAATACAGTCTACAGATAAACGGATCCGAAACAATCTTTCAGAAACACGTACATAACACATTTTTTTCTCACATAATCTTTTGAAAACAAGTTATTCTGATGACCAAACCACGTTTTAAACTTATTATAATTTTTAAGAAAACTACCAGTTTTAATGCTATATTAAAATAGAGTACCTTTGCAGTGTTTAAATTAGAATTACATGTACTAATTCAACCTACAGGGTGGTGAATAAGCAATCGTGTACGTCTAGAAAGCAATCGAAATTGTTAATGAAAATTTGCAAAAGACCGTGAATACAGTAAGCAATATAAAATTTAATTAAGTACGAGCGAAAATATTCACATGCAGGGGCGGCATGTAATACACTTACTAAGTTTCGCCATAACTAAATAGAATTGTAACATAAAAAGCCTTTAAAATACAACTCCAGTATTGGGGTAGCTGGATATCCGTTACAAATGTGTCTGTGTAGCGAAATTTTTAAATAAATTTAAATAAAGTTTAACCGGAACATAAGTTCTATTAATTATTAAATAATTTCAATAAAAATACAGATACATTTACCTTTAAAACCCTAAATTTCTTAATCTGGCCAGGTATTGCTAAAAGGAATCCAAAAAAGCCTTAAATCTAATCCATCAATACTACTATCCCTCCAAATTTTTCCTTTTCCCATATAAATTTACATGACATGTCTAAATCCCAATTTCTAGACACGTCGTTTATATCAAACATGGAAAACAGTTAAATATCAGCTATTTCGTACTCTGTTCATTGTCCATTCTAAAATACTTTAATATCAATATACAATAGTTCAGTTGCGAATTAGTCCAATAAAATAATTACTTTCACTGTAATTCCCTATTATATGCATGCACATCGTTGGCATTTTCAAACCATATGTACATAATTATTAAATTTAAACATAAAAGCTCATAATTACGCACTGTTTTATTCCAAATCCTTAAATGTGAGGATTCCAGAGATTCCCAATGTTTCAATTTCAGCTAACACAATTCCCTTAACTCAATACATTCTTATATTATAGCTATCCCAACAGGTAGTGTAGCCTTTTCTAGCGGCACATACACGAGCTTGCGAAATTCCACGCATGGTTTACCTTCTTGCTAAATCTGTGGGCGAAGTCTTGCAAAAGCTCACGCATTTTTAAATTTCCCCCTTCGGAGAAATTTTTTTACATTTTGAAGTTGGCTTTGTTCAACTTTCCAGTAATCACTCGTATCACTACATTTTTACGTTATAATTTGACTTGTCTGAATTTTACTTTCAGAGCTTTACTTTTTAAAACTTAATTTACAGCTATACCGATCTATTACCGTGCGAGTCGACCACTGTACTACGCGCTCCAATGATTAAATTTTTGACCTGTTCTTATTTACCGGATCGCGGATAATAAATTTGTTCTTTCCGTTGGACGTAATTATTGTCATTTAATTGCCCTTCTTTCTTACGTTTAGTCCGGAATTTGGCATTGTATAGCCTTCCTATGGAGGTTATGAAATGAATCCCGGAAAGGCACTTGTGGCATTATGTGATTTATATGGGTTAGGATCCCGTGTCCCTCTTATTTTCAGCAGTATAAAATGAATACATTGTGTCGTATTGTATGAAATGATTAAATTATCCCCAGTTTGATATTCGTAATTTTCACCAACAATCAGTCTACATAAGTTTAGTGATGGAGAATTAAAAATCGTTTAACGTATTAACCACAAATGTCTAATTCGAATAAACAAAGATTAAATTACAGAATTAAAAATTTTGAATTTTAGTCGAAATATTTAACTAGGCAGAAATGACTCTGCTTAATGTATATGTAGCAAACAGATAAGGAATCAATTAGCTGATATAATTAGCGATCCCGATGCTCGCTTATGTAAGGGTTTTAGATATAGTGTGGCTAAAGGATATGGTACTAGAGACATCAATATATATTTACATTGTTGGAAATTGTTATATGGTGCATAATGTATATAATCCATTAAAAAACTGTCTAATTTGTTGAAAGATATCAAATCGGCTTCCGAAATATATGAACGAATTTGGTATAACTTGCTGGATTAGAGTTTAAGTTACCGGGAAATATTGCACGCCGGAACTGGGGTTGACCGACCGCAAAGAGTAGGGTGAATCGCACGCCGGAACGGCAGTGGGCCGCGCGCCAGGCCGCACTAAAAGCGGTCACCAATTTTGTTTGGAGGTGCTATCGACAACTTTCGGTTGATTCAAAAAAGTACATGTACCACAGATTTTCCATATATGCTTGCGCTCTTTCGGATTTATCTACCATTTTAGTCCCTCAACCGGTAGCTAACTACGTTCGGGTGTTTGCAATAACATTCTGATCTTATTTTATAGGGTACGTAAGGGAGCATCTTTCTTTTGTACTTTAGTATTCAACGGTAGTAGAAAACAATCAACATGAACTCTTCTAAAGTGTTTAGTATAAGGCAACTATCAGTTAAGTAAGGCTAAGAAATGAGAGATTTGAATTGTGCTGCTGTTTGAAAATCTGGGCAACAATAACTTAATCACCGATATTAGAAATATTTACTATACCACAAAAGAAAAATTCTTAGAGAGAAACGACTCACCCAATCCAATTGCAAAATCTTTCTACGATAATATAATGCTAGTTAAAATTGTTACATTATGGATTCCACTAAGGAATAAAAAAATAGAGGTAAATTTTTTATTAACGTTGCTCTTTTAATAGGTATCTACATGGCAAGTTATCGAAATTTGTATCTGCTAGACATGGAGTAAAAGCTATAACTGCCATTCCTGATACAAAGCGAAAACAAATTGGTGCGACCAGTAAAATATATTATTGGGAAATAGGGTCTGGAAATTATAAATAAGGAGATATCCATATGCAACATACATTCTGTACAAAGTGAAACTTGCAGATGCTAAGTTACAGTTTTTATTGGAGAAACTGCCAGATATATTGGACCAGCTCGAAACAGATTATTATTATCTACTGGATCTGAATGTAACCCAAAATTCTAGTGAGATATTTAACAAGGCGAAAATGGTCGAATAGTTGGCGAATAATTTTAACTAGGGAACATACAGAACAAGATAATGTAATTGTGGATAATGATCATACAGTTGGCAAAGACTACTTAACGTGGGTAGATTTCCAATAGTCGCGTTAATATATTTAATAAGTTTATATGCCAAGTAACCAGTCCAAGCATTAGTAAGTAGACAGGGAATCATACAATGGAATTTATCAACTGCCCGGATGCTGAATCAAAGCAGACATTTAGATCTATTATGGTTAAAGAAGATGGTATTACGATACTAGAAACAACAATATGCAACTACACGGTTGGAAATAGTTATGTAGTAGATTATGTATATAATCCACTAAATGATTGTTTAACTTGGTTGGAAAGAGCAAGTTATACTTCCGAAATATGGAAAAAAACTGACTAAAAATCTGCAGAACAGTTGCTGTCTTGTATTTAACAACATACTGCAGCATGTTTATTAGGGGAAACAGTAATACACAAAAGGTTACCGGATTATGGTTTAAGTTGCAGGGAAATTTTAAGAACAGAGACAAGATAATAAATTGCGTAATTTCGGTATGCTGTTTATCAATCAACTGTATAGAAGTTGTAGAAGATGGGCCGAACAAAAATTACGCACTAATTACACCGAAGTGTTATGTTAAATTCGGAAACCTGGAACGTCCTTCTCGACAAATCAAAAAATGAAGACAGAATATCTAGGGCCGATCGCTACAAGTAATGTATCGCCCTAAGTTTTAAGAAAAAGAACCAATACATGCAATAAACTTTTACTGCACACCGTAAAACGAATAGAACCTATGTCAGCTATTAATGTGCTATCGACTAAGAAAAGAAAACTAAAATTAGAAAAAGTAGATTTAAAAGGATAAAGTTAGAATACGAGGTAAAGCTATTGCATTAAAGCAACAATACAGGCGCTCGTTCATCCTAATGTCTGTCATACAGAACACAACAATAATCTAATTCTGGATAATGATAGAACAGCTAGCAATCTCCGACTTTGTTCAGGGAATTCTAGCCTTAATTTGATTCTATAATTTTTCATTATAGTCTTTGTACAAAAATTAATTTTTTTAATTTATACGTAATGTATCCAATCGCAAACTTTATCTTTTATATCTTTAAACCAGATAAGAGCTTTTCCTTCTAGCAAGTCGATTGCGCTTTTAAATAATAGTTCTTTAATGATCCCCCTGACATCATTAAGTTCTGTAACCCTTTATAAAAATGCATTTAATCCTAATGCATCAACTTCCACATTAAACAAACTTCAATCCCCAAGTATTTATTTTTGAAGTTTCTCCTAAACTTAATTTTCCCAACATATTTAAAAGCAAGTCAGTGTTCGCAATACCCTTACTTCATGTAGATGCTATATGAGCAGAATTTTGGGGGTATATTAACAGGCAAATTTATTTCAAAATCATCATCAAGCTAAGAAAATGTTAAACATTAAATACCTTGTGATTCCTTTTCACCATTTCCACTTTAAGTTTGTGATCTGTGATTAAACTTAGTGTTAATGCCAAAAGTTTTGATTTATCTTCTAATTGAATCTTATTAGAAGAATAAATTTGTTAAATTCTATTCAAAATGTGATAGAACTTTGTTTCAAAATTTCTAATTAACGATTCAGTTAACTATGTACTTACATTCTCTACTTTTTCTGAAACAATTTTTAATTCATGTTTAGCTACCTCCGTAATTTCAGTTTTAAAGATTTTGCCCCGTTTTTCTAATTCAAGTAATTCCCTTAAATTTTGTAAGTCCCTTACAATCGCTGTTTCAGGAGGTTGAGCTCCCCTACATAGTAACTCATATATCCTCTACCTTAAGTAGTCTATCTACTGTTAAACGCATCATTAATTTTTTTTTTAAAAAGAAAAATTTCACAAAAATTTATTAATGTTTAAATATTACACAAGTGTAATTGGCATATATACTCTTTAAAATGAGACTGACAAATGGTAACACAGGGTAAAATTTATACGGACAGTACACAAAGTGCATACCAACACAACTATGTATGAAATTGAGAATTTGAAAAATTGGGTATTTGAAAAGTTGAGCGCCAAAATATGCTACGTTGGCAATCATTCCCAGTGAGTACAGCACTGAGTACTTAACGTTACAGTGCAACAAGCACTTACCTATTTCTGACAACTAACCCAAGAAAATAAACCGTTAATTTAGCTTTACCTGTCTCGACTCCTCTCAAGCGAACTCTTAGCCCTAATACACCTGTATAATATAGGACTAAAGATACCATATCGATGTTGGTGAAATGGGTTTAATAAAAAAAATCAATTTTGAATAAGTAAAATAAAAATTTTAAGTACCAGAACAAAATCATGTGAGGGGTCGTACGCAGGCATATGGTTTACATATAAATTAAATAAAACATTTTACGCAGTCTGGAAGCTTAAACATTTTCTTAATTCGCTCTTTGTTCGTAGTAGTTATTAACATAGGAGCACTAGTGACTAGAGAAAACAGGGTGTTAATTGCTGCTGCTAATATTTGAAAACAAACTTCAGTTACAGTGATGTTGTTCGCACAGGAATACAATCAACCAGTTACTGGGGTTGTCAATCCTATGTTCAAGGAGGATCCAATACTGCTTCTCGTAGAAGTAGATGATACTAAATCTCATCTTCTAAATTAATCTACGAAGACTACTGCACAACAGCAACCATCAGTGTTTCAGAACTACCATTAAAATTGAAAAGAACTGACACTAAGTAAACAGAACATATAAAAATAAAATGAGAAAGGAACAGATACCTAAAGTACATAACGTTAATTGAAAAATCTATAAACACTATTTTATATAATTACAAGCTTCTCTCGTGAAAATGACATCGTGGCGTACTAAAAATCTGAAAATCTGCCAATAACGCTTTCCTGATATTGGGTTTAGACATCTTCTTGTTATTCTTCTTGGGTTTTTCTCTAGAATTCTCCGTATTTTGAGATTATGTGGCGTCCAAGATAATTCTCGATAAGAAGTATCTCACACACGATTGTATTGCGGGACACTCTTCAAGCACTTACACCACTCGTCCTATTGAGTTTGTCGGCAACGATTCTTGTTAGTACAGTCGAGGTTTTCGGTACTTTATCGAAACAGAATTTTTAGTGGGATACTTCGCGGAGTTTCTCTGTGATGATTACTGGCTAGATTTTCTAGGACCAAAACCGTACGTATCATCATTTTAATGAAATTCAAACACGACACCGCAACTTGCGTCTCAAAATTCAAAAATTAAACTAACAAGTAAAAGATACCAAATCTTTGTTACATAAACTTCAAAACTTGTACTCAAATAATTATACGCCACTCTGTATAACTTAGGACTACTTCAACAAACATTTGTTGTTTCTTTTAAAAACTTCTTACCTCATTTATAATTATCTTAAAGCACAAAATGTATAGTTTGCAAATTAAAATTTCAAAGTCAGTTCGTACATATAATGGTAAATTAATTATTCAACAACAAAAAAATGAGACATGAAAATGATAATTACAATTGACCTTATTTTAGAATTCAAGGTTGAAAATATCTTATTAAACCGTTTTCTTTTGTATGAACAAAACTTTTTATAATAGCGTTCTTAAAATATCTAGCAATAGTATTTCTAAAGTATGCTCAAAAAAGATTGGCATTCCCATCTATGAGTATAGGCAAGAAAACTAGCTTTTAAATTATGTATACACGCAAAATTCTACAATTAGCTACATTCAATTCAGCTGGTTTCTCACTTCCAGTACTTAAGATGTGAAATCGTGTATAAGAAGGTTGATACTAAACAATATTCAAAAGATGAAAAAATACTTTTCATGAATTGAAATAATACATTTAACACTACAGGTATCCTTTGTTAAACTGTTCTACATAAATTGAGAAACATAAGATGAACAAAATATAGTACGCAAGTTTGTAGTTTAGATACTTATATACGATGGATATAAACTTTCTGAATATTTCTATTTTACATGTGTTGAAATTTGAACTATAAATATATATCGAGTAACTTTAAATATTTCAGTTTTGATACCACTGAAACAAGCTTTAAGGACTGCTTGCCAGATATGCAACACAATCGAAGCGTGGTACGACATAATTAAAACCCATTTACCAAGATTTGATGAAAACCCTACAAACAAACTTTCCACGAATCCATAATTCTAAATATTCAACAGAAGCTAGTAACCTTCAGATAATCATCCATCAATGTGTTTCGAATACCTGTCGGATGTCGAAGCTTAACCAACAGAAAGCACGCAGCCAAAAAAAGAAACGGATCTTCATCGGCGCTTAAACTGCATTTCGATTCCATAGTTTTCAAATTAGAAACTAAAACTGCTTGTTCCAATACGAAATAATTACGTTGTAAATTGTAATACTTTCCCAAACTAAAGTTACTAATTTTTATATTCCACAACTAAACCACGAATTCTTAATACTCTAAAATTTCGCCTAAAATCTAAACACATCAAGGTTGCGCTGTAAAGAATTGTTTAATCAAGGTGAATATAAACTTAATTATACTAACCATTGTTAAAAAGATCAAAAAGGTAATATGATATGCTGTCTTAACTTTATACATAGATCACCTTTCGCTTTCGACATTATACAGCTTTTCCAAACCCGATCAATTTCCAACTGATCCTATATACTCGATAGCGTCAGAAAGCAATCGACCTCATGAATTTTAAACAATAGATAACGCCAAGTGCAACTTTAGAACGCAAAAAATGCATTACAAAAACCGTATAGCATATTCGACTTGCATTCTATACTTATTGTTAAATGTAAATCAATAAATGTTTTAAATTTATAGAATGGCTACAACTATGGTGTGAATGAAAGCGTCTGTATTATGAAGACGCTTCAATACCAATGACTAACAACTAACTGTATTAATCCCTACAATTTCAACTACAATAGTTGCGGTAGAGAGATCACATTCTGATCTGAATTGGAAAAATTTAGTGCCAATCGAAAAACTTTAATTACCGTAATACTTCTTGTTGTATAAATTGGCACTTTTAATTTTCACTATTTTAATAAACAAGTTCACTTTTACGTAATATTTCACTTTTAATTTATGACGTTAGTGCCTTATTCGAAGAAATACTAAATGTTTACGAGGTTCCTATAGTATTTATAGACTCCTCTTATCTATTTTTCTTATTGGTGTTCATCGTGTGTTTGTTGATGAAGGCGTTGTATCTTGCGCTTATCTCTGCAGAACTCGGTATTTCTAAAAATTCCCTGTTCCGATTCTTGGTCAGACATTCCATTTCACACTTAGACTTTCAATTTTCTGTAGCATAATTTGCAGAAAGTCCAAACTGTATTGCATTTTGTCACGTCTTTCATGTTTGTGTTGACCATAGTTCAAACTTTATCATATCACGGACCGCCTGTTATTTATTGTTTATTTCTCCAAATATGTAGGATTTTATCAAAATACAATGTCTTTGGTCACGTATTCATATTTCTATTATGACATATTTGAACGCGTTTACTTATTTATGCGCTGATATATTTAATGATATTATTAAATAGCTAGTATGCCAGGTTGTTTATCTTCATCGATTACGTGTTTATTTTGATGAAACTTGATGCGTTCAAAATCTTATTTTTGCTCGTTTCTTTCCAGTTCTGGACTTGTATACTTAACTTAGAACGTATTATACGACGTACTCATTATTATTTTTGCTAAATAGTATCTGATTATTGAATAATGAGATTCTTCCTTATGAATTAAATTGTTTATGATTTATATACAGTGTGCTCGCTATTCATGTAAAATACTCGATTGACTCCTATTAATGGTGGAATTGTTTGGTTTTCTTAACGTTAATAATATTTACATTTATCTTACGACCCCTATGACTTAATATACCCTTAAACTACCTTCTTATGATAGCAATACATATATATATATATATATATATATATATATAATATGCGTTTAATCTCTATCAACCGCTAGACCACTTTCTCTACTTAATAATGGTAGCTGGTCTGCAATGTTCTTCTGGAAAACATGATAAATTGAATTAGCATTGTACCGACGCCTTGATTCGAATTTTTGATGTTGTTGGGCGTCAGTCATACGAATTTTGTAGTTTTTATTATGGTGGGCGCTAGTGAAACTTATTTTTCTAAATGGGCGCCAGTGAACAAAAATCTTCCGACATAGCTAGGGGTCTATTCCTGGGTAGAGCAATAAGAAGTGGGGGGGGGGGAGTCGAATTTTGTTTGCAAACCAAAGCTAAACTAAGTTAAATAGGCGCCACCAAGTCTTGAGATAATCACGATAAGAGCAAACAAAGCACAATTCTAAGGGCGGACGTGGAAACCCAAAGATAAAAAGATCGCCTTCGTTAACAAAAACCTGTCTTATAAAAATAAAGCTCCTGTAAGAAATTACAAAGATTAAATAAATAAAATGTAGAACACCATTTGTGTCCTATAAAAGTATCAAAAATAAAAAATGTATATCCAATAAGATATTGGCACAAAATTATTACTCAAAAATTCTACCTTTATGTTATCAGATTTGATCGCATTTGACCAAAATAAAAGTCTCATAGTTTAACTAATTGTTTACTGAAGTAAAAAACTTTCTTTTAAAATTTCGAAACTTTTTAACAGGTAAAGAATTCTCAACAATAAAGTTTATAACAAAATCAAAATTTTGTCTTTTTAAAGCAAAAGACTGCTCTCTAAATATAAGCTTGTTTTAAATATTTGATCAAAATAATTTATAACCACAATGCATTGAACTATCATTTCTATCCTGGGCAGATCTTATCAGGTAGATTACAATTTCATAATTAGTACGCAGCGTGTATTTAAATTTTTATACTTAGTTTTTATAATTTATCTGTAAATAAAAGCTAATCTCAAAATTGAAGAATGTTTAATTTGAATTTTATGAAAGCTGCACGAAACATCTGCTTTCACGACAACATCTGTCAAATGTGCTACATCACAAAAAAACTATAACGTCGAAAATATACCTTGAAATTTATCTGAAGTTCAAATGGAACAAAGCTTACAATTATATAAACCTAACCTGACAAAATTTCTTTCTACGGCTTGTAAAACCAGTTCAACAATAATTGAAAATGACACAGATCATATGTTCGTAAACATGATAACAACTTTCGTGCTTTTATATGATCGTATGTTTAGCAAAGGCTAACGACATTCTAAACACATGGAAAAATTTCTTAAATGTAATAACGAACCAAACTGCCTCTGATTCTCCAAGACAAATCCGATCGGAAATTTCATAAGCTCCAAACAATGCTACAAGTCATTTCAAACTTGGAACGACAGCAATTCCGAACACATGTCTGCAACCTCATGTTCTTCTACAAAACCATACAACTTACAAAACCAAAATCTTTACTTGTCCTTCTCTATCGTTTTTCGTAGGCGCGCTAAATAAATGAAACGAAATTAAATTAAGTTCGTACAATGCATAAATTACAAACCGTTAGTAGAAGTTACTGAAATTGTTCCAGGTCTAGCATGACCTGAACCACTCACACAAATAATTCAACCGAAGGTCGCATGCCTCTAGCCTAGAATACATCTTGATAAATTGGTTGCTAGGGAGCGACTAACTTGACAAGGTGAGGAACGAACGATAGCAACGTTAGAGGTGGGGAAATACGATAGAAGCAGGATTGCATAGAGGTGTTCGCCAAAATAGCTTTATGTGACACAGATATTTTACTATAAGAAGATTATTAAAACGAAGCGTTCCGTTATGTACTATATGGAATCTTAATAAAGAAAAAGGCACGCTTAGCGCATTATCCTCGTAATTCAATGCGAATAAATATTGATCAAATTAAACATGTTACAGCCTGTCAGTACTATGTATAAGTATTATAACAAAATATGAGACCACCGTTAAATTGTCAACAACTTAGGATCACTGGAAATGATAGTTGATATAAAAAATTTCCTAAAGCCGTGATTACCTTAATGCGATTTCATTGACGTCAACCTAATGCATATATATATTATATTAAGATTTGAACCTATCTTCCAACTTTAAGTTTTCTTCGGAAACTGCGAATCCCTTGTCCTTGGGAAAGCGCATTTTTATTTAGTTCGATATGGATTAGATCGTGTAAACAAAAGGCAGAAATAATTTAATTCTTCATGTGTTAACTAAATCAAACATTATCCTAACTTAGTAAAATATAAGAGATAGTTGAAGTGATGTGGTTCTCAATTTGTTACATATTTTTGTCGTGCATTTACAATGAGGGCAATCAATTATTGATGAATATTTTTCATTTAGTTTTTCTGTTCTTGAATATACTTGTGGCACATTGTAATTTTTATTTTTTCCATAATTACGATGTTTATTTTATTGTTTGACTGCTCGTATTGAGATTTTTAATGATACAGGTACATATTTGATAAAATTATCTTTTTCCATTTAAGTTTTCGAAAAGTCTTTTAACAACGGAGTGGATCTAAAACCAATTAAGATCGATCCTACGCGGATGTGCCCTTCTGGCTACCCGACAGTCTCTCGTAGCAGATATAAAATCTTTTCCTTTTCTATATTAAACAAAAAAATCTACAATTTTATCAAACATCGCCCAATAACGAAGACGTACTGTGTGTGAAACGTGTGATGGTAAGTGAATTCAAGTCTATCGTGGTAAGTGAATCCTAGACTATGTTCGCCTAGGTAATATTTGCGGTAGTTCATCGATATTGTCCTGCAAGTACATGATACAATATAAAAGATACGAGCAGTATGAATTGTAAAAGCATTAGTTTTAGTATGATTTACTAACCTTGAACATTTGGAACGTGCTTGAATGCCAGAAATCGAATCGCCGGCGGGTTGCTTAGCAATCACTATCTGCACGTGGTGTATACTGTATACTGTACTCGTCCAATGGCCATATCTTTACTATAAACAAACGTTAATAATCTAAATGATTTAAATAATCAATATACAAATAACCCCAAACAAATATTTATATATTGCAGATTTAAAAGCGATGTTGATATATATCGAACATATTCTACAACATGCTTCCAGTTCTCGTTCTATATTTGCTAATTGTGCACAGTAATTCTACGTTTTCTTGTGTAGAGTTGTTGCTACTAGAAAAATCATTTAAAACGTTGAGTGTTTTTTTACATATTATATGCAGATCTCACGTGCGACTATTCAAATTTTAACATCAGGTAAAATAGAATTTAATTTCCATAATTGTATTATTTTAATCAACATTGATGTAATACAGCGATTCTTTTTCATTGGTAACGTGAATATTTTTTACTAGCGTGTAAGAAAAATCATGCATTGTGTACATATTTCGTAGGTTTCTAGATTTTTCAGTAGAAAAACAACGCTGAAGAGTTTTTAAACACAATGTACTGTTTTTGCAAATTATTCACCATTAAATAAAGTGTAAACATTATTTTTTAAGAAGTTTTAGAGGTGATCTGTTTTTAATTGT
Source organism: Platerodrilus igneus (assembly GCA_036346225.1). NCBI lineage: Eukaryota > Metazoa > Arthropoda > Insecta > Coleoptera > Lycidae > Platerodrilus > Platerodrilus igneus. Next base: position 1,489,903 of record JARFIW010000766.1, on the reverse strand, counting down.
ACATTTCTATTACTATAGTAACTATGTTATATACTGATATTCAATATATCAGTTGCTTTAATACGCTTTTAATTTTAGGTTTAGGTTTATGTCTAAAGTAACCATAGGGACACGTCAGGTACCTTTGGAGCCGTCGTGCGGAATACTGATAAGTGCCTTTACCCTATATGTATTGAGTCACAACTACCGCCCACTCCTCCACAGCTCAATGTTAAAATTTATGACAAACTCTTTAACTTGTTACTCGTATGTATCTTTTATTTGAGATACAGGGTAAAATATCTTCAAAATACATACGCATTTATTTATACAATAATTGTAGTCACTACCCTATTTATTGGCATTTAATTTAAAGCATTCATTGATTTACATTTAGCAATACGTATAGCATATGAGTCGAATATTTTATGCGATTTTTGTAGTGTATTTTACCCTTTCTAAAGATATCACTTGGCAATTATCTTTTGTTTAAAATTCACATTGTCAATTGTTTCCCGACGCTCTGGTGTATGCTCGATCAGTCACAGATTAGCCGTATTTAGAAGAGCTTCAGAATCTTAAAGGGAAATGTGATTTAAGTATCAACCTGCAAACTTAGTCGGGACATGATGTTCTACTATCTTTTCGACCCTTTTTAACTATGCGTAACCTTTAAGTATTTAGAATTTATGCGTAAATTACAGAGTATTGAAATTCATAGCGTAACTATGGAATATAAAAATTAGTATCTTAAATCTAAAGGAGCATACAAATTTACAACTAAATAGGAAAGCAGTTGAAACGCCGATGGAGATCTGTTTTTCTTTGGGTGTATGTCGTCTGCTAGTTGAACTTCGACATCGGACAGGTATTCGAAACACTTGATGGATAGTCATCAGAAAGTTTTCAGCTTTCGTTGAACATTAAGAATTATGGACCTTCACAACTTTATGGGTTCGTAAAAATATTCTTGTTTATCGAATTTTTATCAAACTTTGGTAAGTGGATTTTAAATTATGCTATTCCACATTTTTTAAACAGTCATTTAAGGCTTAAAGGTTGTTTTCGCCGTATCAACCTTGGAATAATGATAATTATCAGATGAAATTTGTAGTTTAAAGTTCAACACTTGTAAAATAGAAATATTAAGAGAAGTTTGTATCTATCTTTTATAAGTGCTTAAATGTTTACTGAAATGTGATTTTTTTTAATTTTTAATCTTAGAAGCGTAATGATATATACAGGCGTACCTACACTTACATAACATGTACATAAAAGAAGTAGCATCACAATACTCAAACATCCTACTAAATAAGTCTTAACAGAACGCAGCTAAATCTACAGAATTACTAGTGTACACCAGAAAAGTAATTTATTGCAAAATACCTAAAACAATTTGATCAAAATTCTTCGATTAGGTTAAGAAAGATATTAACTAATAGGTAAATGTTACAGAATATTATAATTTATACATTCTACTCTAACGAAAGTAACATTGGAAAAGTGATTTCATTTGAACTTCCATTTCCTAGAGTAGAACATATGCTTCCGCACTTGCTAGTGCTTCAGGGGATATATTTCACACCTTGGAGTCGTTATATTAATGCCATGCGAATGTATACGGGTGCAACAGTATGCGATATAATAGCAATTCAATGCAGTCCCACTGTGGTTCGATAATGTGTACAAGTTATAATCAACATCTCCAATATCAGCTTCGGCGGCATATTCTCGCATATTTTGAACGTCTGTTAGAAAATCGATAGTTGTAGACAGTTTTCTTCTAAATCGTTAAGTGGGTAAAAAACGTTTCAAGTGTATTACTAATATTTTGGGGAACTCTGTATCGACAACACCTTGATGCATTTTTTATTTTCCTTACACTTAAAAGATTCTGGCTTCTCATTATCGTCTATTGTTTCCGCTCTCGTAAAATAGTCTAGACAATGTTGTAACATTAAAGGACTAATGTATATAGGTATAACTAGCGAAAAATTTAATGTAAAAGTATAACTTTCTTTACCACAATCTTTTTTTCAATGTAACACATATTAATACGTATTTCGACCACTAAGTGATCATCATCAGTAGAAAACACCTACCTTATAACTGATAAACTGACAGCTAAACTTAAATTAAAGCTAGTTTCACTTCTGAGGATATTTTCCTCGCCAATTAGACTGAAGTGAAACTTACAATTTAAAATTAAAAGTAGTTGCTAGTTTTTACTTCTGAGGAGATTCTCCTCACCGATTACCGGTTCAACTCTGAACTCTAGCTTCAGCGGTGCGGTTGATAAGACAAGCATGGGGGTTGAGACAAATACAGGTCCTAATAAGCCTAAATAAATATTACTAACGACATTGTGTCGCTAAAGAATGGTTAGGAACCTTATGAATTCATTGGCGTGGTAACAGTTTTTTTTTATTATTTATAGAAAACGCGCGTCGAGACCTTGCCCCTAGAGAGGAGATAGAGCAACAATTCGGGCCTCACGTTCTGGACGCAATTATATCAGTTCTAAAATTTTAATTATAATAATAAATACCTACGTCTAAAATAATAATCCACGTGAGACGCGGTAATTCAAAACTTCAAAGGGACTTAAAACTTTTTCGTGTACAAGATGGAAAAATAAGGAAATTGCTATTCCGACGGCTAACTTGGCTATTTTTTCATGAGAGAGTTAGAGATGGGCTGGGTTGAGATATTCTTTGTGAAACTCAAAACACACTATTTTGAAATTGAACGCCAGTATATCTAGCAAGTATTTAAAAAATTATAATTTTAGGGTATATACAGAAATCATTCCGAAGTAAATAAATGTAAACTTTTCTATTTATTTAACCTTTTGAAAAATTGACCAGACTAGAATTAGAATGCTTCTATTCTATAACAAATAATTTATATCCAATAACAATATTTAACAAAAGAAATAAATAATTTCACATATTTTAGTTATATATAAAAAAAATATTAGTTGAACAAAATTTCCTTACTTAATATTTAGATGAGCATCAGAGCTGATAATGACGTACAAATTTATTCAAAAACAATAATTCAAGTAATCGTAAAGTAATTATGAGTGGAGTTTTGAGTACAACAAAGTTTGAACAAGGATACTACTTTCAAGAAAATATACTTTCGTGGTAAAAAAAATTAATTAATCAACAAAAACTCGATACAGTTGGGTACCGGGTGTTACAGACTACAACAATGGATGTTTTCGCGGCTCGAAGCTTAGCTGTTTATGGTAAAGGGGCTTATGAAACAAATCCGTTTCGGGATTCGGCAAAAGAAACTCACTCTTAATCACTGGTCGTTGACTGCTACCCTTAAATTGATTGGGCCAGGGTTCCAGCTGGTTGCTTGTGGTAAAGAAGGCAATGGCCCGAGACTGATCTTATAGTACGTGACGGGTGAACTCGAGGGGAATCGTAGGCTCAAGGATACTTGGACATAAATGATGCTAGTAGGCTTGAGGGTTGATTTTGACTAGAAGGTGTTTGCTGACTTGAAAGTATTTATTTACTCGAAGGTACGTATTTTGATGACACGGAGGAATTTTTATTGGCTCGACAGAATTTGCGCAGAAATAAATACAAATCACGACACTTAAATTGTTCACCACAATTCTCACCACCAACCACTCCCCATCCTTCTCGACTCGAGATTGATGTGGAAGTGAGCGGATTGAGAAAACGGTTTACAAAGACAATTCAACCAGGGAAATGTTATCAGAACAAATGCTTAGTGCCCAGACGTCGTGTGTATGAAACAAATTGAAAACCTTGAAGTATATTATGAAAAATGGGATGTTAACCCGGATTTTGAAAGATTATATTGCTATTTACGACTTTCCAAACCAGGTTTCAAAACAGCCTAATTGTTTTCTACATGATTAAGGGTACAAAACGTTGAGCTTAGCCTTACAATTTAACCAGAATAACAGATCGCATGTTGTTTTTCATATTGGACCAATGACTTATTAAGAATTCGTAGATTTATCTAAATTTGCAAATAAAGATACTTGGTGAATTTTTTTGGTTCTTTTTCTTTTGTCTTAATATCTTTATGTTGTTTCGAAAAGAAATTTTTATGTAGCCAAAAAAGATTGTTACAGCGTTTGGAATTTGAAAAACAAATATAATTTTACTTGAGCGTTCTGATGGTGTTGCAGGACTTCGATGATACTCTTCTTCAAGAGCAAGTTCATTGTTACTCATTTGTAATAACTAGGTTAAACTAATTCTCAAAGTAATTTCATTCTGTATGCCTTATTAGACATAAGTTAATCAACCTCAAATAAAACTTGCTTATATAAATATACGCGACTGTTTAACAAAAATATATCGTTGTTGTTATGAACTTTAATTATTTACAAAAAACAGCTAGTTGTTGATAATGTTTAATTAATTAAATGTCCTTTTAAAGAGCACGTGTATCATTCATTAAAGTTAAGCGTTTTATTTAACAATTTTTATATCTCTCTGTGGGCTTCGTTTTACAGATCTGTGAAACGCTTTACAAAAATCTCTTTATATGTCAACCATCAAATATAGATTTTTTAGCGATTCAGGTGTTTGAATTATTGTAATATAGTTTCAAAAGATTTTATTAAACACGAATTATAAATAATTCGTTGAACAACAAAAAACATATATCACTTCATTAGTTTATTTAAAGAACTTTAATAACACTGTCATTTGACAAAAATTTCTAAATCTAATTTTGATTCATAATGAACTTCAACTTTACATTTATTTAGGTTGACAAATTTTTATTACCGTTAAACTACAAGTTTATATTGAACTTAAGGGTATCAATTTTCTATAAACCGCCTTTAGATGTAATTAGCAAATAATAAGTTTACAAGAAAGAAAGTTTGCGCATAAAACTTACCGTATATCGACTCGATTACCAAAAACACTACAAACCAATTGACGAAGACTTAATAACTTGTCCTTCGCTTGTATAAAGGTGAAGACGTTGCTATCCTTATCAGGCGCCCTGATTACAGTTGTTCATTCTGAGCATTTTCAACACGTATAATGTAGTTGTCTTGATAATTTAGGTTCATAAATAGGTGCAAATAGCTTTAATTAAGATCCATGGTTAAAGCAATTTTTCCCAAATTGAAATTCAATAGTTGAATTGACCGATACCTTAACAACGCGCTAATTTAATGGTGTGATAGTTTAATGATGACATGAAAATTTAATAATTACGGAGGATTTTAATGCCGTGGTAGGTGAGGTTAGGGAAGGAGCGGTAGTAGGTTTATTTGGTTTAGGCACGAGAAACGACAAGGGAAATAGGCTGATAGAATTTTGCGACAAGAACAATTTAATCATCACAAACACATTATTTCAACATCATGCAAGAAGACGATATACGTGGAAGATGCCAGGACATATATGAAGATATCAAATAGATTACATTCTTGTTAGACAACGGTTTAGGAATCAAGTAAAAGACTGTAGACGCTACCCAGAAGCAGATATAGATACTGACCACAACATCGTAATTATGAAGGCCGCACTTAAATTTAAGAATGTGAAAAAAAGAAACGGAAAAAGGCACTTGGACTTAGAGAAACTAAAAGATAAAAATATTCAAGAAAGATTTGAAAAAAAGTCAAATCAATTGCTCAAAGATATCCTAGATGAGTTTGAATTAGCATTAAAGAGTCTGAAAAATGGTAAGGCACCGGGTACAGATAAGGTGCAAGGAGAAACTTCAAAAGCCGCTGGACAAGCAGTAACAGAACGTCTCTTCGAACTTGTAAGCTATATGTACGAGACAGGTGAGATACCCAAAGATTTCAAACGTAGCATCATAGTAACTATACCAAAAAAGAAAGGCGCGGATAGATGTGAAAATTTTCGAACAATAAGCATGACAGCACATGTGTCAAAAATATTAACTAGAATTGTGCAAAGACGAATGGAAAAACGGGCGGAAGAAATACTAGGAGAAGACCAATTTGGGTTTAGGCGACACAGGGGAACACGGGAAGCTGTTTTAGCTCTGAGTAATAATGGAGAAAACAATAGAAAAAGAAGAAAGCGTGTATATAGGGTTTGTAGATCCGAAAAAAGCATTCGACAATGTAAAATGGAAAAAAATGTTTGAAATACTCAAAAAGATTGGAATGAGTTATAGAGATAGACGAATAGTACATAGCTTATACAAAGAGCAAACAGCAGTAATAGAATTAGAGCAGGAACATAGAGAAGTAAACATTAGGAAAGGGGTGAGACAGGGATGTGCCCTATCCCCATTGATTTTTAACTTGTACATAGAAGAGGCAATGAATACTGTCAAATGCAGGAAGACATTTGGAATTACTATGCAGGAACAAAAAATTGATATGCTTAAATTTGCAGATGATATAGCGGTATTAGCGTAAGAGTTAGAAGTTGCTCTTAATGAAATGGAAACGGTTCTAACAGAGAGATATGGTGTGAAAATTAACAAAACTAAAACTAAAGTTCTAGTGTGCAAAGGTGGGGAAAATAAATCAAAAACAAGAATACAAGTATGTAACATGAACTTACAAGAGGTTAAGGATTTCTGCTACCTAGGAAGCCAAATAACGCAAGATGGGAAAAGCACAAAAGATATAAAACAAAGATTAGCACAAGGTCGTGCTACATTTAACAAGAAAAAGCAACTACTGTGCTCAAAGACCATAAACATAGAAACAAGGAAAAGATTGCTTGAAACATATGTGTGGAGCACAGCACTGTACGGCTGTGAAGCCTGGACAGTAGGAGAGGCGGACAAGAAAAAGGTAGAAACTTTTGAAATGTGGTGCTACAGACGTATGATGAAGATATCATGGACAGACAAAGTGAAGAACGAAGAGATACTAAAAATGGTAGGGGTAGAAAGAAATATTTGGAAAACGGTAAAAAAAAAAGGAGAGATAGGATGATAGGCCACATACTACGGCATGAGGGAATAGTGCGGAATATATTAGAAGCAGAGATAGGAACAAAGAGAAGAAGAGGAAAACCTAGGTTAGACTACTGCACACAGATCATAAAAGATGTAGGCTGTAGGGGTTTCAGGGAGATGTGTAGGCTAGCCCAGAATAGAAATCAATGGAAGTACGCATCCAACCAATCCCAAGATGGATAAACTAATGACGAAGAAATAACTGTACTTAAAAATGATGATTATTATAAGTAACTACAAGAATTGGTTGGGCAATGTTCTCGAATAATGTTAAGTGTGTGAAAGGATTTACTGGAAAACCATTACTTCAACAAATGTCTAAGTGTTGGGGGATCTTGGTAGCCACAGGTTGCTTAACCCCCTTCACTGAATCTCGATGAAATAGGGCATAAAATTAGAAAACAATAGAAAGGGAACGAGCTGTATTCACATACTGTGTGAGAATTTCAGGGAACTATGTAGGCTAGCTCAGAATATAAATAAGTGCAGGTACGTGTCCAACCAGTTTTGAGACGGAAAACCTAATGACGAAAAAACAAGCGCAGATAAATCTGATGATTAGTATAAACAACTAGTTGTTGGTTGCGAAATATCTGCAACTAATGATGACTGTGCGAAAACATATATTGGAAAATATATTAAATCAGTAAATGGTTAAGTGTTGGGGGAACTTGGCAGCCACATGCTGCTTACCTCCCTTCACAACCACTGAAGGTCGGAGAAATAAGGTATATAATTGTAAAACAATAGAAGGTGACCGAACTGCATCTAACAAGAAAGAACAGCGCCTACGAGGAAAGACAACAAACATAGAACAAGAAGAAAACTGTTGAAAGCATATGTGTGGAGCACAGCACAGTATACCTATGAAATACGGGTAGTCTGAAACGCAGATAGAAAAATGGTAGCAGCCTTTTGAAATGCTGTACTTCAGATGTATGAGGACGATAACATGGACAGACAAAGATAATAACAAATAGGTTATAGAAATTGTAGGGGAATAAGGATATCGGGGGAAAAAGATAAGAGTAATAGAAGTGCAGAATACGTTCTAATGCATTTTTGGGGAATAGTATGGGATATATTACAAGCAGAGATAGGAAAAAAGAGCTAGATGTAGACCTAGATCAGATAGTTATAGATGCAGACTGTGCAAATGTCAGGGAAATGTGTAGGTTAGTTCAGAATAGGAAACAATGATGGTACGCGTCTAACCAGTTCCATGACTGAAGACCTAATGATGATGAGTTTAATGATAGAACCGTTTAGTAGTAGAATAGGTGCGCTAAAGGATTACAAAGATTACGTAAAAACTGTATTTTTGCTTGTTCACTAAACACATTGCACAAAGACTGTTTGCTTTTCATCGCGAGTCCTAAGTCGGCCTTCAAGAGTGAGATTTCCACATCCTAACTGCTTTAAAATTTGAAGACGACTCGTTACGATTGATATTTCCTATCGGATCGGCCAGTTTGTAAATGGTATGGGACAACACGTCACTTGCATATTGAGATTAAACCAGGTATTTGGACGTCGTAATTTAATAATTTAACCTTCGAACAGTATTTTTATGGAATTAAATCTATTTTTGTAACGTAAAATCTTCAAATAAAAGGTATATAAAAACAACCATATGACTTAAATGGCAAACAACTTTCCTTTGATGATTTTAATAATGCTTAATATAGCTATTTATTTAGGATTCGTGAATTAAAAAGCGTGACCGTACAGCTATTTGAGTATTTTACTTCAAAAGAAATGCTTTTTATAATATTCTTTTAAAAATGCATTTAGGATGTTCAAACATTCACAATATATGTTGTTAAGACAGCTTTGCCGTCCCTTGCAATTTTGCGAAACAAGCGATTGCTTTCTCCGTTTGTATCTAAAGCCGGTCCTGCTTCTTCTCACACTTTCTACATCAATTTGAATGTTTTATTCAAACTGGATTGTTAAAGTTTTAATTCAAAAAAGTCGAGGGTCAAAGTATGAGAATGATAGAGTATTAAACTTAATTGTTAATCAAGGTGTGGGTAGTTTCAACTGCATATCAAATAAATTATATTTGAGAGTGTCGGGGCTTTAAATAATATTTCCTGTATGTAATACGTTATTACGAGTACATTATTACTCTATAGAATTATTAGGCCCTTATGACGAAATTGTACGTGAAAAGTCGAGTAATATAGTTTAGCTCAATATGAATACTGATGTATGACTGTAATATTACGGGAATGTTATGATTCCACACAAAAATGATGCGTTATTCATAAAATGTCATTTATTCAATTAATAACCAGCAGACGGTTAATTTACAAAGGGTCGAATCACTTAACCCAGCAAACGTACCCGCTCCAACTGAATGAAAATTGTGAGCTGGCAGTCGTTGTTATACAAATATTCACAATACGTGAACTAAAAATATGCGAGCGATGTTTTGCAAATGACGTTAATTTTATTCATAATTTATAAAAATACCTCAAGTTGCAAATATAATTCATTTTTCCCAACAGTTTGGTTGGTAAAAAAAAAGAAACTTTGAAAACTGAAAGTACCTACTGATTGCAACAGTTTCAGCTAATTGTGAAATTCGTTTAAGTGTTAGTGAACTTCGCCATTACGATGAATAAAATTTTGAATTAACAAGTTAAATTTATCAGTATCCAGTGTACGCACATAAAGGTAAGGAAGGCTTAGTTTTTAATCGTATACTGGGTGAAAATTTTTAATCAATCGAATTTTTATGAAATTAATACGAGATCTAAAGTTTTTTAAGTGTTTTTAAGAGGATATGTGAAACGCTACATTTTTTAAACATGAGCTATATTTTCAGAGTAAATAAATTTTTTCTAATGGAAATCAATATTTCTAATACGTTCATTGAACATTTTGATAAAAAGAACTCTATTATATACCTGTACCCTATACCTAAAATCAAAAATAACCACTGAAAGTACAAAATAACCTAAGAATTAATAACTTCTTTTGCATTTGAATCAATTTGTTATGCGAGTAACCTAAAACTGAAATACCAACAATTAAACAACAAGTGATTATTTTATTCAACTTGATAATTGTAAACTGGGAAACTCAAGTTAGAACACAAAGAATAAATGATAGGTGCTTGAACATTGTGTGTGCTCTCCCTTAATACAGTGCTTGCGATATTGTTATAATAAATAGGTACTGTAATTAGGATATAATTTCGGTTGTTAATAAAACGAAAAATATTTGGAACACTGTGGTTTTGTTTATTTCAATAATAAAAATAAAACTATAGTAAGCCTGCTTATCGTAAAAGGCGATTAAAAGGCGCAGCAAGGGGCAGCAGCGTTGCTGACTAAAAGATATTAGTGGAGAGTCGGTTGGTCTCGGGCGATCACTAACAATTTACAAGGTTGTTGGGGGTTGGACGTGACAGATACGGCTTTTTGCTCAAATCTCTAAAACTGCGTTGTAGAACGATATGGGAACCTACCACAATATTTCCCAGGTATTAGTGTCCTAAAACACGAACTATGTATGATGGAGAGTTCACAAGTAAAATTCTTGTCCTGAGGTAAAAAAAACCCTGATTCGGATCTCCGAGAGGGAGTACTTGGGGCTCGTCATCGTAAGAATTTAAAACAACGGTTCGATTTAGTAATAGGGACTTGGAATGTAAGGTCATTACTTAGAGTAGATAAGTTAACGAATTTATTAGTCCAATTGAGAAAAGGAAAGCTGGATATTTTAGGTAGTAGTGAGGTGAGATGGCCGTAGAATTGACTTTTGGAAAGATAATTATTGAATAATTACATCAACTAATGGACAGGCAGGGTAGGAATAGTGTAAGGTAAAAGATTAGGTCGTAAAGTTAAAGAGTACTTACAATTTGGTGACAGAATAATTATGGTTAGATTGAGTACGAAACCCACGGGCACTGTTTTAGTTCAGGTTTACATTTCAACAACTCAGTACAAGGATGAGGAAGTAGAAAAGGTATACGAAGATATAAATAGTATACTGAGAAAAGTAAAGGGGGATGAGAATTTAATAGTTATAGGAGTCAGTGGGAGAAGGTAGTGAGGGAAAAATGGTAGGAAAATTTAGGTATGATATATGAAATGATTGAGGAAAAAGATTAGTTGAGTTTTACCAGGAACATAGATTAGTAACTGTAAACACCCTATTCGAACAACATGTTAGAAGAAGATATACCTGGAAAGCGTCAGGTGATAGGGCTAGATACCAAATAGATTATATCTTAGTTGAACAAAGATTTAGAAACCAAGTTAAAAACTGTCGTAGTTATCCAGGGGCTGACATAGATAGCGATCATAACTTAGGTAAAATGAAATGTAATCTAAAATTCCAAAAATTGAGAAAGACTAAAAGAGGGGTATGGAATCTAGGTAAACTTAATGATAGTGAGGTAAAAGAGGAATATAAACAAGTATTAGATAATAAGATCAAAGAGATAGCTATAGGAGGGAAAGTAAATAATATATGGAAAGAAATAAAAAGGGCTGTATATGATACAGCAACACAGACTATAGGTAAGAAAAAAGTAGAAGTGAGAAAACCCTGGGTAACAAAGGAGATATTAGATTTAATGGAGAATAGAAGAAAGCTTTAACCTTTCAGTGGATTGGATAGTGAAAGTAAGAAAAAATATAGTAGAGTTAGAAATAAGATAGTACATGAGTGTAGAAATACTAGAAATAAATGGATGGAGGAGAATTGTAAGGGAATACAAGATGATTTGAGAATGGGTAAGACAGACAGGGCTTACAGGGCAGTTAAAAAGTTTTTCGGGTAAGATAGGAAAAAATATAATGGTATTAAAGATGAGAATAATGAGCTTACAATAAATAAAGTTAAGGTAGCAGATAGATGGAAATGATATTTAGAACATTTATAAAAGGGATACGATATGGATGAGTTAGACATTGACCAACAAGAGGATTTAGAAATAGGCTTCTCAATATTAAGAAAGGAATTTGATAGAGCTGTTAGGGATCATGAACTAAATAAAGCGCCAAAGATAGACGTTATATCTTCAGAATTAATAAAATATGCAAGTCAGAAAACTTTAGACAGATTATATAAGCTGATAAAAGTAATATATGACACAAGTGAGGTTCCAATAGATTTCGAAAAAAATGTTATTATCCCATTTCAAAAAAGTCAGGAGGCCAATATGGTTTTCGTAAAGACAGAGGGACTAGAGAACCGATACTAATAATTGGGGTAATTATCGAAAAAAGGTTACAAAAAAATAAAAGACTCATTTCGCGTTTGTAGATTTAGAAAAAGCATTTGATAGGATTAATTGGATTGTTATGTTCAGGGTTTTGCGAAAAATAGGAATTTTTCATAGGGATAGAAAAATTATTTATAGTCTATATGAAAACCAAAGCGTAGTAATTAGATTTGATGAAATAGTAAAGGAAGCTAAGATTAGAAATGGTGTTAGACAGGGCTGTATACTATCTCCCTTGATTTTTAATGTTTATATTGAGGAAGCTTTAAATTTAGCTAGAGAGAGAAGAGGTATTAGTATACATGGACAGAAATTAGACATGTTACGTTCTGCAGATGATATAGCCATTGTAGGTGAGTCTAGAAAAGAGTTAGGATAGTTTTTAAATATTTTAGATGAGATACCACAGAGTGACTATAGTAGTATAATGACAAGTGAGTTATAGCCTAGTTCTAAACCAAAATTAAAATTAGAAAATACCGAGTTAGAGAAGCTAGATGAATTTTACTTATTTAGGTAGTATAATTACAAAGGACGGACGTAGCAGAAGGGATATAGTAGCTAAAATAGCTTAAGCTTGAAAAATATTTTTAAAAAAGAAAGACTTACTAATAGCTGATAGTATTAGTTTAGACAATAGAAAAAGTTTCTTAAAGTCGTACGTATGGAGTGTTCTATTATACGGTAGTGAGACTTGGACAATTAAAGAGGTATATAAGAAAAATAGAAGCTTTTGAAACTTGGTGCTATAGGAGAATGTTAAAAGTTAGTTGGACAGATAGAGTAACAAATGGGGAAGTTCATAGAAGGATAGGTGAGAAACCCTGTATGTGGAAACAATTAAAGGTCAGGAGAGATAGAATGATAGGGCACTGGTTAAGACATGCGGGACTATTTAGTGAGGTCTTAGATTATAGACTACCAAATAAAAATAGAGTAGAAAGACCTAGACAAAGCTATATTAATCAAATTATTAGAGATTTAGGTTGTGAAGGGTATGTAGACCTTTTTAGACTAGCTCAGAATAGAAAAGAATTTATAGCTGCGTCAAACCGACCTTAAGTAAGTTCGAAAACAAAACAAAAAAAAAAAAATAAATAAAAATCAGTTAACTAAATGTCACTATGACTCACAATTAGTTAGCGGTCTGGCATGTTGGTAGCGATTCGTTGTTTAAGCCTTACCATAACATAACTTAATTAACGTCTCCATGACATTACTCACAATTAGTTAGCGGTCTGGCATGTTGGCAGCAATTCGCTGCTTAAGCCTTACCATAACATATAATTTAACACTTTTCCTTTTTTGGAGGGGATAACCAGGTTATGTTTCATTTCCTTATAAATAGGAATCATGTAAACATGTTGGAGTTCCTTAACAACTATCAGGTTGTTAATATTTACGTACAGCCAGGTAAATAAGAAAATGATAGAAGAGTATAGGAAGACCTAGACCAAGCTATATTAATCAAATTATTAGAAATTTAGTTTGTGAAGGGTATGTAGAACTTTTTAGATTAGCACAGAATAGAAAAGAAGTTAGAGCTGCGTCAAACCGACCTTAAGTAAGTACGAAAACAAAATGATGATGAATAATAAAAATGTTGTGTTTGGATTACAAATAGAACAAAATATCAGGCACTTATCTGCTGAACACGTATGGCATATTGTTATTAGTTTGGAAAAGTTTTCTATAAGAATAGCACATCAAACTAGCTCTGTTTCCAGAATAGCTTTTTGTATGTTGACTTTGAGGTGCTTAGTTGCTTTTGTTAGATTACACTTTACCATTTAAATAACCCTAGAAAAACAAATCAAGTGGTATTAAATCACAATACCTTGCTGGCCAATTTATGTCCGCATTGCGCGAAATAACACGGCCCGGAAATTTTTCACACTATAAAGTTGTTGTCTGGATGAAATCATATATCGTCTGGGTCTGTCAACAATTTGGTTAAAAGATGGTTGCTCAAAATCTCACAATAGCGTCCATCACTTACTGTAACAGCATTAGAAGCGCAATTTTCAAAAAAAAAACTTGGCCCAATCACATCACCATTCCAAAATTAAGGATGGCTTGGGATCCGGCCCAGTGAAACATCATCAGTCCTACCCGAGGCCCTATACGAATTCAGGCCGCGTTTTGGGATCAGTCCGATTTTGAGGTTATTCGTTTTAGTTAAATCAAGCTTATTTAAGTGTCCGATATTTAATAGTGTCTGCACAACCCCTACCACTAAAGCAAAGTTATTGGAACTAACTAAATTATTACCAGTCTTATTATGATTATGAAGCCGGAAGTTTATGAATAGAATTGAGCAAGAATGGCAAGTATACGATTAGAAGTACACCCTGGCCCAAAAATCCCTTAACATATTATTAGCATAGGACAATTATACATGTAGATAAACTGCAAAGTCAGATTCATTTAAGTAGTGATAGTTGTGGAAGGATTAACGTTAGTAGATAAAATTAAACGAAATTTTCAGTTTGAGGGCCGTTTGATGGCTTCTGCGTGGGTTCACAAACGCCAGAATACAAAGAAGAGGATGGAAGACATTTTGAAGTACTTCGCTGTGTGTTTTGAAAACCGCCGCCATCACGGCCAACATTATTTGCATTGGAGAAGAGAACCTTTGTAACGGCAAGTGTTCGTAGTGCACCGCATAGCGGAAGACGTAAAATTACAGAATCGAACTTATGCTGCTGTGGAGGAATAAATTACTCGATCGCCGATAAAGTAAACCAGAAACCGGTCATCGATTATGCAAGACAACAAGCGGAAAGACTTGCACGTTTCATATTTTTAGACATTCTCGGCAAATGAGTTGCGATTGTAACTAGGAGCAACGTGTGCATGCATGTGAAATGCAAATGACAATCCACACTTTTATAAGGAAATTGAGTGCAATCCGCCGCATGTTATAATTTGGACAGGATCACATCGGACCATCTGCTTGGAGCACATTTTTTGAAGGTCCTGTAAACCGGCACATTTAGCTGCACATAATTAATACGTGGTTGCTTTCAGAATTAACGATGAGAGAAATAGCTGACATCTTTACACATCAACAAAACGGTACTCCACCACAATTTTATTCAACATGTCGATTTGATGGGTCACCTGCCGTTTCGTCCTGACATGGCACCTAATGACTTTTTTCTATTCTAGCATATCAAGAATAAATTGCAAACACAACATTTTTTGACACCCGAAGAAGCGTTTAATGCGTTCAAAATTCATCAATCGAAATGGAAAAAGTGTGTTCAAAATTGGTTCAAACGCATGCAAAAGTGTATTGATATTCATGAAAAATATTTTGAAAAACAATAAAACCACTTTTGTTGATAAATAATTGTTCTTGATCGCAAATCCCTCACATTATCATATACCGCTGTGATCTATGAATTGCCGTAAGAGCAGGATGTTCAAATCTCACTATTTTCGATTTTTCTCCGATAGTACGCGCTAATACTAAGTATACTGTTACGGGTCTAATGGCCGTTACGTTAATTACTTTACTTTTTCTTGAAGGGGCGGGAGAGTGTAACACGTTATAGTGGAATGACTAACTCCAAAAATAAAAATCTGAAAGTGGTATACATTTTGCAAACTCCCAAAACAATTACCCGAACATCGTGCTTTATTTACCTAAGTCAAAAATGTCAGTGGGCGTCAACTCGCCTGTTGGGATGGAGTTCCGTTTACATAAAAAAATTTCAACTATATTTGAAATATAAGACAAAACCTTCTTAATACGTCACATAGTATCTATTACAAAGCAGTGTCGCAATATGTTAGCTGTAGACATGTACAAAAATTTATAACAACTCAATCTACACAGCTACTCAGTTCTAACTCGCCAAGTGTGAGCTTTACAATATAAAATTTAATCTAGAAATATAATTTGTCCAATGTTACCAAACTACAAGTAATTTAATCCGGTACTGACATTTTTAGATAATCTTAAATGCCTCTTTTACATAGTATCTTAAACAAATATGCAAGAATCTTTCGGTCTCGTGATTATTTCCGCATTGTCTAAATTATCACTACCGTCTTAAAGATACCATAATGTCAAATCATCATCATTAGGTCTTCAGTCCTGGAACTGGTTAGACACGTAGCCTCATTGTTTTCTATTCTGAACTAACCTATCCATTTCTCTGAGACTTGCATAGTCTGCATGTATCACTATCTGATCTAGGTCTACATGTACCTTCTTTTTGCTATCTCTGCGTGTAATATATTCCGTACTATTCCCCAAAAATGCCTTCTAATTCTCCTATTTCATTTTTCACAGATATCTGTATCCCCCTACTATTTCTATAACCTATTTGTTATTAAAGTTGTATGCCCATGCTATCACACTCATACATCTGAAGCACAACATTCCAAAAGGCTTTTACTGTTTTTCTGTCTACTTTTCCTACTGCCCGTATTTCATAGGCATACTGTGCTGTTCTCCGCGCATATGCTTTCAACAATTTTCTTCTTCTTTCTATGTTTGTTGTCTTGTTAGATGCAGTTCGGTCCTCTTCTATTGTTTTACAATTATATACTCTATTTCTCCGACGTTCAGTGGTTGTGAAGGGGGTAAGCAGCCTGTGGCTGCCAAGTTCCCCCAGCACTTGAACATTTTCCGATTTAATATTTTTTCCAATATATCTTTTCACACAGTCAACATTAGTTGCAGATATTTTACACCCAACACCTCTAGTTGCTTATAATAATCATCAGATTTATCTGCGCTTATTTTTTCGTCATAAGGAATTCTGTCTCAAAACAGATTGGACACGTACCTTCACTTATTTATATTATGAGCTAGCCTACACAGTTTCCTGAAATTCCCACACAGCCTATATACAGCTCGGTTCCCCTTCTATTGTTTAATAATTATATGCCCTATTTCACCGAGATTCAGCGGTATGTGAAAGGGTAAAGCAGCCTGTGGCTGCCAAGATCCCCCAACACTTAGACATTTGCCGAATTAATAGTTTTCCAAGAAAATCCTTTCACACGATTAACATTATTCGAGAATATTGCACAACCAATACCTGTAGTTGCTAATATTTATCATGTTTAAGTACAGTTATTATTATTTCTTTAAAAAAAATTTCGTCATTAGTTTAGCCACCTTGGGACTGGTTGGATGTGTACCTCCATTGATTTCTATTCTGAGCTAGCCTACACATTTCCCTAAAATTCCTACAACCTACATCTTTCACTATCTGTGTGCAATAGTCTAACCTAGGTCTACCTCTACTTCTCGTTTTTCCAATCTCTGCTTCTAATATATTCCGCACTATTCCCTCATGCCGTAGTATGTGCCCTATCATCCTATCTCTCCTATTTTTTTTAACGTTTTTCACATATTTCTTTTTTCCCCTACCATTTTTAGTACCTCTTTGTTCTTAACTTTGTCTGTCCATGATATCTTCATCATACGTCTGTAGCACCACGTTTCAAAGGCCTACCTTTTTCTTGTCCGCTTCTCCTACTGTCCAGGCTTCACAGCCGTACAGTGCTGTGATCGACACATTTGTTTTAAGCAATCCTTTCCTTGTTTCTATGTTTGTTGTCTTGAACACAGTAGTTAAATGTAGCACGACCTTATGCTAATCTTTGTTTTATATCTTTTGCGCTTTTCCCATTTAGCGCTATTTAGCTTCCTAGGTACCAGAAATCTTTAACCTCTTGTAAGTTCTTGTTACCTATTTGTATTCTTGTTTTTGATTTATTTTCCATTCCTTTGCATACTAGTACTTTAGTTTTATTTTTGTTAATTTTCATACCATATCTTTCTGTTAGAACCGTTTCGATTTCAATCTGAGCAGCTTCTAACTCTTCACTGCTAGATGCTAATACCGTTATATCATCTGCAAATTTAAGCATATCAAGCTTATTGTGCGAAAATTTTCAGGTCTATGCGCGCCTTTCTTTTTTAGTATAGTTACTATGATGTGAGGTTTGAAATCTTTGGATATCTCGCCTGTTTCATACATATAGCTTACAAATTGGAAGAGACGTTCTGTTACTGCTTGTCCAGATGCTTTTAGAGTTTCTGCTTGCACCTTATCTGTACCCGGCGCCATACCATTTTCCAGACCCTTTAATGTTAATTCAAATTCATTCCTAGGTATAGCATATCCCAAATCATCATTTTCAATGTTTAATTGCTGTTCTAATGCTGTTAGTTCTTCTCCAGTATATAAATTCCCTATATATTCTTGCCATCTACCCACTTTCTCTACATTTTCTATAATGACGTTTTCTCCTGCGTCTTTTGTATTTTTTCTATACGGTTTTATATCCCTAAAATTGATTCTAATTAGTTTGTATGCTTTATCTGTCTTTCCCATTTCCTTCTTAGTTGTACCTCTTTGCACTTTTCATCAATCCATTGTCCTTTAGCTTTTCTGCAATTGCGAATAATTTCTTATTTGATGGCCTTGTATCTCTGTTTTCCTGTTTCATCTGATCTATTTTTATGTTTTCGTCTTACTTCTACTTCCTTAGTATCAGAAATTTTCCCGATATCTTTCAGCATTTGACATTTTTTCGAATCTTTCTTGAATATCTTTATCTTTTAGTTTCTAAAAGTCAAAGTGTCGTTTTACGTTTCTTTTTCAAATTTTTAAATTTAAGTGCGGCCTTCATAATTACGATGTTGTGTTCAGTGTCTACATCAGCTTCTGGATAGCTTCTACAGTTTTTTACTTGATTCCTAAACCGTTGTCTAACAAGAATGTGATCTATTTGATATCTTCCTATATCTCCTGGCATCTTCCATATATCGTCTTCTAGCATGACGTTGAAATAATGTGTTTGTGATAATTAAATCGTTCTCTTCGCAAAATTCTATCAGCCTATTTCCCCTGTCGTTTCTCGTGCCTAAACCAAATAAACCTACTACCGCTTCTGCCCTACCCTCACCTACCACTGCATTAAAATTCCCCGTAATTATTAAATTTTCATGTCCTTTTACGTATCTTAGTATGTCTTCGATATCTTTGTAGATCGCTTCTACCTTTTCGTCACTGTAGCTAGAGGTGTGCATTTATACTTGTATTATTACTGTGTTTACCGGTTTAGATTCTAATCTAGCCATGCGTACTCTTTTGTTCTTTTGTAAGTAGTTTTCTACACAGTGTCCTATCTTTTTCACATAACTATCCCCACACCCGAATTTTTTTTCTCTGCTCCTGTATGAATTACCCTAAAGTCTCCAATTCAAAAACCCCCCGGCCTCTGGCCACCGAACTTTGCGGATCCCTACTATGTCTAGTGCTAACCTATTCATTTCAAAATGTCAAATGGTATGTAATGAATTAACTTACAGTTTTACTCCCCTTTTTCTAGTCCAGAAGGATCTCCATCGGGCCAGGTGTGCTTTGGCTATGTTGCATGTAAACGAATTCCAACTAAAGTTGCTTGTAGTAACTTTTCATTTCTGAAACGTTCTTCGGAGCAGGGGTCGATTACTGTTAAATCCGAGATTTTCGCCACGTTTAAACCACTTGGGATATCAGCCGAACTGTTTGAATTCATCGAACCGCCCTAAACTAATTACCGCAACAAGTCTTTTTGTTCCCCGATCGATGTGTAACAACTTGTTTCTTGTCAACTGCCAAGTGGTTTTGTACTAATCCCCACCTGTTACGTACCGTGTGTTCATCCGGGGGTTTGTCATTTTTACAGTTGTATACGTTAAGCTTTACATTAAATCATGATTCAAACGCGTACTTACACAATACAAGTGTACACTATCTTATCTGTTATTTCCAACGGTTTCAGCATCCTGCTATAGCTACATTGTAATATTTTTATTAACCCCGTTGTATTGTCTACTTATAGCGCTTCCTCTCTTATCTTTATAGATTTCACTTACTTGGGACTGTAGAAGAGGTTTAGTCTATTGTTACAAAATTAATTTTATCATATCCGGTTACAATTTAAACAATAACTACATTTTTCTTGGGTTTAATGTAATTCAAAAATTGATCATTTCTAATCGAATTTTTAGAAATATTTTAAACGGATCATACAATTTATGACTGTATTCTTATGCAACTATGTAAAATACCGTTAAATGTTAAATTATTAAAACGAAACAATTTTGCAATCTTTATTGCCGTCTACACGTTAATTAGGGTACAACTACTAATATACAAGGTACTCCCTTTATGTTTACTTAAAATAACGTGATAGCGTTACAATCGTGTTACCTGGTAAACGCAGATGGACCAAATTCCTGCTTTAACCCTAACTCTTTAATAAATAAATTGAAAGTCTAAATGTGCAAAGTTTTTCGAACATGAGCAACAAATAAAGCACCCTTGTAAAATGCAAAATGTAAAACGAAGGATGCATGTATACAGGTCATAAATGAAGTTTAAACTCTTTAATTACTGCCAACTTAGAAGCACAATTTGTTTAGTTTAGATGACGCCCCATGATATTTACGAAATATGACGGGAATATTCTAGGTACGTGCTGTTAAGAACTTAAGAATGTTCAAACAGGAATATATCTAGAACATCGTCTAAACGTTTCTATTGTTTAAATTTTAATGTTATTTTCAAAGTATTTTTTTTTACAGTACTATACAAAATTTGGCGAAATTTAAATGTGCACATTATATTAATAAATGAATATTTTAGCAACGTTCAAGCAAGAATATTATGAGAAGAAATCTACAATAGTGACACATTCTGTCCCCAGTGGAACCAAAAAGAAATATTCCCAGTGAATGTACGACGCTATTAAAATACAAACGACTCTTTTATAGTAAATAATTATACAACAAAACGTTGTCCAAAAATACAAAAGAGTTGCGCATCTTAAATGATACTAAGAGACGTTGAAAAGTTTTTACGTTGCTTTTTTATTTTACGGTGATGAACATAGTTAGAAAGACCAATTAAATGTATTTTCTTTCCGTAAAAACTAGTTGTGTCCAATGTGCCTTTTAAGAAAATCATATTTTGGACTATGTCATTATAACGCACTACATGATACAACGGAAACATTTACATTTGTCCAATTTAATTCAATTTTTAGTTGCACTTCGAAGTGGAAGACCTTTGACAACCCAAATTTAGCATCTTATAAGCTAATGGCATTCCACATTACAAATTCGTTTAGACAGTCGTCTATTTATTTATATTGTAACAAAAACTCTTTCGCAAAACAAAAACAATTTTCTATTATCAACCGATTATCATCCTTTCAACAATTCGTAGCTGCAGTAAAATCCTTAACAGATTCACGACAATTTATTTACAGCTAATCACTCGGAATACAAATATAAACTCCTTATAGCTACTTTGCTATCTTCTTAATTAGTATCGAAGCACTATAATTAATTTTTATCGAAGCATTGTAATTAACTTATATCGAAGCACTATAATTAATTTATATCGATCACTACAGTAATTTATATCACATAGGGCAATTTATATTAACAGTATGTACCACTAATTTTTTCATATCACAGCTTCATAGCTCGAATAAAAACGTAATATTACTTCATAACCCCTTAACGGTAATTTATACCTTATCCAATTCTTCAAGATTATTTCGAGAATATACCCAAAATTATGCAAATAATATTCTAGAGGTTTCCTGTTATATGGTTAATAAAGCTCTTAAATGTAAAATCTTGTAACCTGTAATCAAGTTCATTTGAAAATGTCACTCCGTAGGGTGACTATCAATTATTCTTTGTAAACAAATGGTTCATTCACGTTCTGATGTAATATTCTGCTTAAAAGTAGACTAAACGGCACTCGCTACAATATTTTACTTATATCATTTTCTAATAAAATTTCAAAACTGCATTAGTTATAAGCATTGACGACACATATGCAATTCATAGCTCTCATTCTGCATGCTGTGTTTTTGTTTTTCTTATTCATATTAATACGCATATGTTTTAGCACATCGTAGCTTTTCAATTTTCAAGAATACAACATTCTTGGTGGTATCTCTATAGAAGAAAGCAAGAGAACAGAATACGAAATTAATGTGGAAAAAGTAAGGTTTTCCAAATTTTCAGATAAATGAGATTTAGTATTTTCTACATTATACATTGTAATTGAAATTTCAGAAATAGTGATTAAACATGCATCGTGGCCACGATAATTAGTAACGTAACTTATAGAAAATACTCGAAGATCACTTTCGGCTATCGTTCATAAACTAAAACTGCTCGTAAAACCCGTGCTTTTTTTTAGTTAAAGGACATGTTGAGTTTTTGTTAGGTAACCGAATAAAGCTGAGCAAGGGATTGAGTTGCTAAAATTCTAATGAGAAAAACCTGTGCTGGCTCCCCTCCCCTTCGCAAAAGATAGCTTATTATTCTCCACATTAAAAAAAATGATTTAAAATAAAATTTAAAGTAACAAAGTTTAAATGTAAATTACCGGAAAAATCGAATTTCCGAAAACGTCACATTAATAGAATTAAAATAAACTTAAAAGTTTTTCAAAACTATGAAAAAGATGTCTAGTAGTACCAATACTATGATGGAACGCACAGATCGCATACCAATATTTTAAATTGTTCGTTAAAATCGGCACATTCATTATAGAATCAAGCTTTATATGCCCGAAAACAAATGTATGCTTTTTAAAACGTGAAGACGATTAAAGATATTACATGCGATATTCTGAGAGCTGCCATCTCTCCTTTTAAAATTCTTTGAATGACAAATTCACTTCCAACATTAGAAACGATGTTTTAATAAAAACCAGAGATTTGGTCTACATTGCCTTTTATTGCCATTGAACCATATTTAAATATTTTGTTACAAATCGACTGTATAACGTAAATATAGTAAATGCATTATCATTGAAGTCAAAATTGTTCTTTTAATCAAAACTTTAACACTCAATAGCTGGCAGAACATGTGTTACGTACAGTTTAGACTCCAGAAAATCCATCTGGTAATTTACAGAGAAATTCGGTAAAGTACTCTGCTAAAAATTCTGTTTCGACAAAGTACCGAAAACCTCGACTTTGCCGAGGAATACAATGGGAAGGTTGGAGTAAGTGTTTGAAAAGGGTCCCGGGAAATGCTAGTCTTAATGGCAATTTTCTTGGACGCCACCTAATTTCGAAATACCAGGATTTCTAATGAAAAGCCCCAGAGGAAATAACAAGAGAATGCCAAAACCCGGGCTCAGGAAAGTGATTCTGACCTAAAATTTATTTGAGAAATAGTAAAGTACACTAATGCTAAAACTTACCTAAACTTAACGTTAACAATAAGGATACTAATATTCCTACTTAAAAACTGCTAGCTGAAAAGAAGATTTCCAAAATCAAATGTTAAATTACCTGTATATTAATCACGCCTCTGGGTAATTGCTATATATCTTATTATATCACAACTGGAAACTATTACCTATACATTAGTTGTGAATAACACAAATATAGGAATAAGACTATTACACAATTATGTTTTAATTACAAGTACATATAAACATTCTTAAATAAGAAAAATTACATATATCAAATATTACTTAGCTTAATGGAAAATGTTTTCAGCGAACAAAATTAGTTTCTAAATTCTTAAACTAATTACAAACGCGTACTGAGGGTACGTTTATAAGTTCATACAGTTAAACAAAAAACAATGTTTATTCATTTACAGCTAGTGTAGATTATAGTCTCAGAAGTTTGATCATAAATACCTGGAGTGATTTTCAACTGTAAATACCTCATAAACAACTAAAAGTAACGATTCTAGACTCAATTTGCTCTAACCAAGTCCTACGGGACTTCTGGCGCTTGGTTAATAAGTTGGATGTTATTACTTGACGTGCCTTATTCAAACATAAAGTTGTCTGCTGAAGGAACAATTCTCATAAAATTAAAAGTAGCTAAAATGGTAAGGAATTATTTCGAATTTCATTGAATAATTACATTAATCATTTCGATACGTTGTTATCAACGGTTAACATATAGTTTCTATGGTAATGACAAAGTACTTGGCAAAAAATTAATTTCCCTCCATACACGATTCGAGATATGTTTGGCAGAATTCGGACAAATGAATGAAGACTACAAATTGAAATTTTTTTATATGTTTTTCTCTATCTTACACACGTAATATTATCATACTGATACCATTAACTAGAATCATAGGAAGGTGTTTTTTTCATTTTTTGAATTAGCATAATTTTGTGTGTGAAACTTCTTCGTGCCAATATGAGGCCATGGGCGTCAACCTTATATCTTATCAATCAAAACATTGAAATCATAAAACTGTAATAATCTAGAGTACAAAATAGCCTTACTATCAGCAAGTTCTCGGGACATATCAACGTCCGGAGCTATGCAATATGCCAGGAAATATTCCGATGGCACATGGCATAAATCACCTTGAGTTACCTCCGTGACTACAAACCTCGCTTTGCCTGTGCCGCTGTGAAGACGCCTGAACCAATCATAACTCAATGCAGAATTTTCGTTCACTTCACGAGCGCAACTGTTTGTTCGTCTCACTAATTGGCGTTCTTCTGCATTACCGACGTAATCACTATTGTAGAGTGCTAACCTATTAATGAGCACCACTATTGTTCTTCCTTTTGGGAACTTACGAATGCGATATACCATGTCCTTAATTCTTTTTATATCTTCGTACAAACTCTGTTTTTGTAATTTTGGCGACAGTCCATGCTTCCGTCTGGGATTGAATAACCAGACGCGGTCGCTCTCTTAAAAACCAGACTCCTTTACCTTGATGTCATATCTGGTCTTCATCCAATCGCTTGCGCTCTGTATATTTTTCCTAACGTCACCATCGATGTAATGCATCTTGCTGTTAGGTTTGTCAATTTAGCTCTCGCCCACGATGTCATCTGTGGGCTTTCATCTAAACTCAAAATCACATGGTAAACGTATCTCATATCCCAGCAGAGCATATATAGGTGTCCGTCTAGTGCTCTCGTGAACCAAAGACCTATAGGCCATAAAATACATGCGAATAATGGTTCCAGTCTCTTTGACGATTGGAGACCACGTTGAAAAGGCACTTGTCCAAGATGCGGTTCATGCATACGGGTGAAATGGTGCTGTTCGGGTCTTTTTTATCCCCAGCAACCAGCAATCTCCTTGGCATAACAATGATTCAAAATTTCTGCTCTGATCGACGTGCAACTCCATAGGAACTTCAAAACGGCAGAATAGTTCCTTTACAAACACGTCAGCGACGGTTCCAGCTTGTTGGTTTGCTATAGAATATACTTCAATCCGCTTTGTAAAATAGTCCATAGTCAGCAAGGTGTACTTATTCCCGGAATTGTTCTCGGGGAATAAACCGGTAATATCGATTACCACACTCTCAAGGTGACTTCCCACGTTGTATTGCCTCATTGGAGCCTTACGGTTTCCCAATGACGCACACAACTAACGCTTACGGCACCATTCTTTCACATCGTCCCTGCAACCAACACAGTAAAATTTTCCTCAAACTTTCTCCAGAGTTTTCCTAACGTCTACTCACCCATCTCCATTTTCTAAGGATAGTACCAAGATCCCATTCCTTACCTTCAAGAAATATCATTCTGCCCAGTACGACTTCAGTGTACTAGTCAAGAAAATAATATCCGGCCAAGATGGATGTTCTCCTCTGGCTTTTCAATCCAAAATGATACCTAGATCTTTGTTATTCTTTTGTTTGGTTCGCAACTGTAGAGGTTGCCAATTGTCATTGAACACTGTACTCCGACCAACGAGATCACATTCTACAGGCGCGATGCGAACGATCATTTTTGAGGTAGAATCTGTGCAAGTTAATTTTCGTCCCATTCTGCCGACTTTCTTTATTAATTTTGGCTCGTGCTTTTCTTGAGGCGTTTACATTGGTTATATCTATTCTTAAATCCACGGTTCTGGCGTCGTGGCCCCTTTTTTTCCGACAACTGATCACGGAGTATATGTTCAAACACCTCACCTAAGCTCTCTTGGCTCCGTTCCTCCCCAGAGCGACCTACCTTGCTGCAGATAAAACGCGTCGCTTGATTTGCCGGTTTGAACTCTAAGGCATAAGCCAACGCATCATGTGAAGTCTTTGGCCGGGTTAACTGTAATACCTGCTCAATCTCGTCGTCGCGTATTCCATCAATTAAGGTCTGCACTGTCACCAGTTTCAGAAAACCATTCTGTGCTGTTGGGTCGGCTAGTCTCACCATTCGAGCAATTTCTGCCTTAAACTCTTTTAAGAATCCTTGCCAGTTTATTGCTTGTCTGACCAAATTTGATTCTGAATCCTTTTGGTATTATTTCGTTGTTTCTGCATTTTATTAGGAACGTGAGCGAATTCTTGAAGTGCGATAGCTTTAGGTTTAGATTGTCCAGGTGTCTAAAACAAATACAAATTTCAGCCCCATACCTGACTTGTAAATACTTTCTGTATGTTTGTTGTGATTTGTTTTGAATTTTTCTTAATCTTCTTTGGGAATTAAGCCACTCATTGTTGTTAAAATCCTCTTTATTTACGTTTCGATCAATGACCTAGGATCGTTGTCAAAATAATAAAGATTTCAAGTTAGACATTTATGACATAAATTGAAGGTGACTTTGATATATTTGGCTTGAATACATTAGGTGAAAATTTTAAAGTTTAGAAGAATGAGTGCCTTCAATATGTGTTGCGCCCTGGGAGCGACTTTGGGGTAGCCAATACGCTTAACGTAAAATCAGTTGATTGATTTTTATATAGTTTGAAAAACATTTTTTAACATGTTTCTATTTATACGATTGAAAGGATGGTTATTAAAGAAGTGTGATTATGTTACCGTAAGGCTTAAGTAGCCATTTTTTATATTTATCTTTAGGAAAACTCATTATAATTCAGGCTACCTCTTTGGTAGTGCTGGACTTTCACCGACTAATAAACTTCCTTTGTTGTTACATGGTTCTGAGGCGACCCTAAGGCGAGTTTACACTTGTCAGATACCAATGTTGTTCTACCATTATTTTATATGGTTCGGAGGCGATCCTATGGCGGGTTTACACTTGTCAGATACCAATGTTGTTCTAAGATTATTTTATATAGTTCGGAGGCGATCCTATGGCGGGGTTTACACTTGTCAGATACCAATGTTGTGCAACGAAGATTCTATATGGTTCTGTGGCAAACCTATGGCGGGTTTACACTTGTCAGATATTAATGCTGTTCTACGAAGTTGCTAATTTACTTATTGTTATGTAATTAGTTATTGTATGAATAAATAGAAATCATGTATGTAGGCTGTATTTCATGTCAATATCGCAGGGAAAACCCAGGAAAAACTTGGAAAACTACCTAGATATTGAGGCATTTGATTTCCATTTGTTATTTCTTTTGTAGGGTTTTATAAGCAGCTTCTTTGATTTTACGATTTTGGTGATTTTCTCCTTTGTCAATAATTTTTGCGTCCTCCCATTATGATTGAAGTCCCATGCAAGTTGGCAAATCATGGATTTTTCAAATTTTTCTATTTATATATATATATATATATATATATATATATATATATATATAATTTGTTCTTTTAATCGAACTTCAAATGGTCTGGAACTTTCCCCTATATAAAACTTGTTACATTAGCACGGTATTTTGTAGATGCAGTTTTTTGAACTTCGTATTGCGTTTTTGGGTTTTGTTTTTGTTAATTGTGTTTTAGCAACTATGAGTGGTTTAATTGCCAAAGGTGATTAAGAAAAATACAAAACCAACTACAACAAACATACAGGGAGTATCGTATTACATCCTAAAGTATGAAAGATTAAATACCACAATTCGCACAAAAATAAACTTTTTTATAAGCAGTTCTCAAAAAGTTTTTTAATCTTGCAATATTAAACAATTATTAAAAACAACTCAGAAAAGTGACTCAAACTAATTGTTTTGTAGTTATTTTGTTTTATTTGAGAGTAATTTGATTAAGATGTGTCGCCACTTTTAAGTATTGTTTATACTATCCTGTGTTCAACTTGTGCTTTAATTGTGTTTTATTTAACAGGACTACAGAGGCACCATCTCCTGAGATTGTATGGCTCCAGTTTAACATCTAACTCTATGCAAACATCCAATCCGTTTGAGCCACCAAGGTCCTGTTTTACAACTAACGTATCTACAATGTATAGATGGAAGAAAAAAACAAACCTTTTTGCACACATATACTGTATTTATATTACATAGTAATGTTTTTAGTTTTATAGATGCGGAAGAGATGAACGTTACACAAGTATTCTCTTGTTACTAAGTACTAGTGCCGCAGGAGTACATTTGACCTCCTGCTGCTCAAGTGCTTATCAATGGGAGGAGTACAATCTACAGAATCTATTGAACAAGTCCTTAATACGATGCTACTATCTACCATTTTTAATATCTAATAACATCACATTTTATAATGTAATTTAATTTTTGTTACAATGTGTTATTAAAAACTTTATGCAATAATACAGTAACTACAAAAACCAGTGGTTAATATTTACTGATTGTCCCTATTATAGTAAATTGGTTTGTTAATTATAATGTAGGAGTATGCAACCAACCATACTCCTAACATATAAGCACACATCAGGCAAACAAATAGCATGTACGAAAATACCCAACAATCATAATCAACTCGTCCAACACCACCTCCAAGTACAAATAGAACTATCTGAAAGTACAATACAAACAAACTTCAGTATAAAAGAAGCTCCAAACGCTAGAACAAATCACTTTTTTTTGTTCATTCTTTAAAAAGGCCACAAAACTTCCTGGAGGAAACTTAAAAATACTACAAGGCTGAGGTCACCAAGCTCCTCGTGCACTAAGGGGTTTTCGTTCAGATTATTTCGTTGTGAGCACCAAATCTAACGAAATAAAATGAAATAAACTCTCATAACACTACTAACACTACTCGTCATAATTTGGACTGATCCACCTACAAAGCTATGTTACAATATTCCGTGCGGACACGAAAAAAGTAACTTATGCAACGAAAATAGTCCGCACCTAGTAGCACGGGAAAACCAACCCGCCCAAGATGTATACAGTACAACAGTCTTTCCAAAAGTAATTAATACCCTCCTTAGTCAGCTCAAACTAACATTTAACCTCAATTATAGTATTCATATAAAACAGAAATTAACAAAAACGTATTTCATGGATATTTCTTAGTCACTTGTTTAATACAATTTTTGAAATATTCTATATTTGCATAAAACAAAAATTAAAAAAGTATGTATACTTACAGTGTCCACAATCACTGCTTAAAAGCAAATTTTGATAAGTAAAGACCAAGCAAAATAATGTAATAGTAGACAACAGCAATAAAGAAAAAAGCCACCTAACACACGAAATGCATTTTGCAGCAGCGGTAAAGACTTATGTAATAATGTCACATCTAATCAATAGTGTAACTCTAAATTTATATACAGAAGATCTTATGGACATCGATGCTTATCTTATTTTATAATTAATACCCAAACAATAAACACTGCCGTCATTAGCATATTCATAACATTAAACCAAAGGAATTACAACTTACCAGATTGTTTCTAGACAAATTTGTTTATCTTAATGTGACTTGAAAACAATAACGTAACAACATTCTATATCCCTAAACTATACTGTATCATTAGAACCTGATTATTCAAAATTTTTCACACAATGAAACCAAATACAAAAAACATGTTTTTACCTAATTTTCTTTAAAAATCTAGAATGATTACATGATTATAAAAAAAATTTTATACCAAAATAATTAACTATTTTGTTCTTTAAATTCTAGGCATATTATAAATAAAGCCAACTATGTGAGCCGACTTAAAGAAAACCAAAACACCAATACACAGAATGAAAATATAGTACACATACACTGTTGGGGTTGAAAAGGGGCACTTTCCGAGAGTATCAGCCTTCATGAAGTCGGAAGCGTCATTGAACTTCTTAAACGCCGAATTCCTGTCTTTGTACCTTGAAAATTCTACAACACTTGAACTATCCCTTAAGGAATTCAGCTAAGCAAACATCGCCGCTTCTCCCAT
Organism: Platerodrilus igneus; assembly: GCA_036346225.1. Lineage (NCBI taxonomy): Eukaryota > Metazoa > Arthropoda > Insecta > Coleoptera > Lycidae > Platerodrilus > Platerodrilus igneus. Next base: position 1,459,683 of record JARFIW010000766.1, on the reverse strand, counting down.
ATGGTCGCCCAGATCCTACCATATGTTTCGAAACTATAATCGCCGATGCCTACACGTACAGATATAAAATTTGTAGCGACAGGGAAAAAATCCTCTAAGCCATTAATAACAATCAAACACTCTGTGATGATTATATTTCTATATAGCTATATTTACGTTCATGCACAATCGCGTTAACTTTATTTAAACCGTTATTAAAACAGGCTGGGTTTTGTTTCCAGATGCGGTTTTGTTTAATATTGTTAGTTAAGTTGCCAACTTTTCCTGTTTGAAAATAAAGGTGCGCTTAGTAAGCAAATGAAAGATAGTATTATGTGCGATATTTTAGAGCAGGTAGTAGTTTTGTTATCTTAAGCGGTCACTCGGGATTTTGGTCGACATTTCCTATTGACTTTTAGGGTTCGGGCTTGTCGGTATTAAACACGTGACGCAATGTTGATGTTAATTAATCTTCTTATATATAAACTCAAAACGCACTTTTTGAAATTTTTGTAATTTAACGGTTAAATCAAAAACAATACGGAAATGTACAAAGATGTGTTGTACATTACAGTATTTGTAATTATACAAACCGATACGAAGTGCATAATACGGACGGACTAACTGACTGTCGCATGACAGCGTAAGATGTTCAAAACCCACGACCTACTTAATCTATCACAGCTACTAACCGAAGGAATATCACCCTCTAACATTTTAATAAGCGAAACTACAACACAATATCGCGTATACAGGACTTCGAAACAGCACTCACTTTTTATATCTGAATTGTAAAGCAATTTTATTCCGTCCAAGCAAGGAAAACCTGTACAATAATAATGGCTCCATTCAAATCGTAACTTCCCTTGAAAACATCCATGTGTAGATAATAAATAACATTAATGGTATTTTCCGCAAAACAACCATCTGTCAATAAGATAACCAGAAAACTAAACGTCACCGAATATACAACAACGTGTGTAAATACTAGATAAGAACTATATACAATCAACATCATCCATTAGGTGGTTTGCCTAACTTCCCGAATTGAAACTATAGAAACGTAACATAAACCAATTAATAATTTATATTAAGTAAGGTGTAAAGATAATCGGAATTCATGATTGAAAATAACCTTGATGAAACACGTACATAAACTGATTGTAATATTTAGGAAAACGAAGAATGTTGATAACAGAACACCATGTTTTTACCACTTTATCAAAATAGCTGATGGATCATCAACCGTTTAAAATTGAAAAGGCAGTCGAAATCGTTAATAAAATATATTCAAATGCAGGAACTGCACGTAACAGCCCTCTTTAATTTCTACCTACCAATCAAACCGCCGTACGCCAGCGTCAGCCCACTAGCCCACTACTAAAACTATGGAAACCCAACTGCAATCATCATTACGAAGTGCCGAATTGCTTTCAACGTAACCCGGGCCCGGGTTACTTACAACCATACACATCATCTTCACCTACACGACACCAGACCCAGGTTTTCGTCATGAAACCGCATCATCGAATTCTTCAACATAGAAGCTCGATCCGCAACTTTAGAAACTAAAGTATTTTTGGTTTTAATGTTAAAGACATTTGCAATTTAACTAGGCACACAAAGACTTGTAAATATTTCTTGTGTGCATCATGCCTATAATGTAGACGTATAATAAATTCTATCAATATTGTAACTTGTAAATAAATGTTATATCTGTTACTACGAAGCAATGACAAGATAACTCCAGATAATCGAAACATCACAAGAGATAACTTACTTCTAAACAACAAACATTCACCAAAAAACGAGATAAAAAAAAAGATAAAAATAATTTGAAATCAAAATTCCTCAAATTTTCACTGCATAGATGTACACATGTTCAACAAGTTTTAAATATTTGGGTCGATATGTCGGTAAGATGATCAATATTATTGAATCTTAAAGTGAGGCAAAAACTTAAAATTTTTAACATTGTTACAACGAATTACAATTAGTGTTGACATTCTTTAAATTTTATCTTTAAATGGCTAAAAATAAACATTAATGCCAAGGTTTTCTTTGTATTAGAATGGCGGTGGCTGTTTTTCCAAATGAAAATAATGAGATACAAAGAAAATAACTGAAAAACAAGCAAGGTATAAAAACTGTAAAAATTAATAGCATATGAGAAATTCTATCCTAAAGATAGAACCATCAAATTTTGAAGGCAGGTAGATAAGGCCGGTAGGTAAAGAACCTATAGTTTATTGTATGTAATCTATTAAATAAACATTTTCTCACATTCAAAGCGATGTACGGTCGTTGCCTCAACCAATAAAAACGTTGGAGGCATTTTGACGAATTCGTGTGAAGGGACCCGATTATCGTGACAGATTCTCTTGGATTACCTCCTTGAACAGACGTATCGTAGAGGCCGTTAATGTTCGTTAAATGCAGTGAAGTATCGTTAAATTCCTTACCTTTCCCGTTACTTTTATCTTAATACCTTAATATCGAAAAAACCATTTTAATTAAAAATTACTCGAAAACATAAATGAACCCTACTTTATATTCTCGTATTTTTTTAACTTTCAAGTTTATAATATGCTTTTATAAAAAAATTGTTTAAACATTCATTTTTAAATAAAAGTTCGTATGTTTTTTTTATAATAAATAAAATACTTATTGCATTTGCCTCTAACTATAAAAACTGAGGTTATTAGTTGCAGTTACGGACATTTTTCTAATGACTCATTCCTATTAGATGCTTAAAGCTTGTTTTCCTAAACAAATAAATTGTTTATTCTAAATTAGCGTAAATCATAAACAAATATCTATATACCAGTGATTGTTAGTGTTTTTATAACAAAAACCCGGTATCACTTTCATATATTCATTTACTGACAGGAAGATAATTGATTTACTTTTATACAAAACACAATAGATTTAATAAATATTAAATATGGAAACTTGGATATCCAACAAATAAAAGTGAATTTACAAGTTAATTCACTTAACACGTAGCAAGTGAAACGTTAATTGACGAAAAACGTAACTCAACGAGTTACGCAAAACGCGGAAATGGTTTCCAGAAATTTGGATATTTATTTTCCATCAAAAGGTTCGATTTGCTGTTCGTATTATCTTTGTTTAAAAAAAACAGCGTGTGCGTTGTCATCTAAAGAAAGATGCAGTGACTGAAAACATGCAAAAGTTAGGCTTAAGCATCACAAAAGTTCCAAAGAACATCATCAGTGCATCATGTATCTTGATCAATCGTGCTGTAAAGGTTGCATAGATACCAGTTAGAACAGCAACTACAACAGGAGAGATGTTATTTTCATTAAGTTTTAAAACAGGTTGTAGCTGTAGGCTGTTGTTAAGTATCTTGCTAAACGAAACTGAGTTTTTGAGGAAGTGCTAAACAATTTAGATCACCAAATAACATCAATTACTTGGGATTGCTTGAACTCATTGCTTAATTTGATCCACTTTTTGCTTCTCATATTGAAAAATATGGCAATAAAGGCATAGGGTGCTTCTTACTTGTCTTTAACGATTTGCGGAAATTTATTAATTTACTGGAAAAAAAGTACAGTCTGCTATTGTACAGGACATAAACTCTGCAAAATATTTTTTGACTTGCGTTCCTCTAGCCCTGATATATCATGTCAATCAGTTGATCCTAACTATTAAATATGTTGATAAAGGTACGGACCAACATGTCTAAGGATTTCTGTAATTTATACCAATCCATTCGCATACTAGAAAATCGTTGACCGATGCAATGTTTAAGATATTAGGAGATAATAATATGTACAAGCATATTGTAGTGGTTTCTACTATTGGAATTTTAAGTGAACGGGTGATGTGTTGGTTCCCGCTTGGGGTGAGGTGGGGAGATCGTTAGAATGTGCAGTTGGTTCAAGAGAGAAACCGGCAGTCGGCTCCACAGATAACTAACTCCTAGATACTTCACGGCAATACTAATGCTTCGGACTTTGCACACCGCGCCCTCTTGCGCTTGGGAGCAGAATCTACCCTAGCGAAAAACTTTAATTACAGGCTACTAAATTACCTCACCCAAATTCAGATTCAGATTTGAATACTGTCACATTTTAAATTCTGAATATAGCAGTACTCATTCAGAACCCATTCAGCAGAACTTTAATCTTGTAAAACACAAAAATGAACTTATTAGATGTATCTATTTAATATATTACAAGTACAATACATAAACTTATATCGTTGAAATGTGATTTTGAATAGCTGCATAAACCAGTGCATGATTCATGAACTGATCTAGGATAAGCAATCAAAAGTTTACAGTTAGTGCATACTAGATAAATGCAGTGTGGATATTGCATTTGCATGTACCCTTGTAGATCCTTCACTATAATAATTTTCTTCGAAATGTATATGGCAAATTTTCTATACACTGTATAGGTAAAATGGATCCAGATTAAAAAGGTCCTTGTTATTAATCACATCCATCTACAGTTTAAACCTTTCCATATTTTTCTTCGGATTAGGAAATCTATGCCGTCTAGAAATATTGTCCTTACAATTTGGAACACAGCACTTAATATAACACATTTTAAGTACACTGAAACATGTGTAATAATACTAATGTATAAAAGAACATAATAAATATACTTACCACTACTTCAAAGCACAAATATTTTTCAGGTTTTAACAACTACAAATATAACCATATATTTCTTTAAATTATAATTAAAAACTAATATTTATAAAGGCCAGATATAACATAAAATAGACGGAAATAATGAGAAACCTATCAAATAACCACAGCAAAAACGTAAACAAAATGTCGCAGATAACTATTCTTCCTACCATCCGATCGAAACCGAATTTACCTGAATATAGTATTGTAGCGCCCCCTCGAAAATGGGAGATCCGAACTAAATTGTCACGTGACTGCTCTTATTAAACACATTAAGGTGAAATATCTAGTGTTAGTTATCTGTGGTCGGCTCTGTACTGCAGGCGATTGTAGTTATTGTATAGGCAAATCACTTTAAGAAGAACCCAACGTCATCATGCGCACAAAGCAAAAATTGGTTAGGAACAGTTCATTATATGTAATTAGGGATGGCAGTATTCAGGTTTTAGTGGCGTAGAGTTTTATGATCAACCAATCGGAAATTACCTTGTAAAAGTTTTAGATTTCATTACTATTTATTTTTACTTGATACACAGACGGACAGTTTTAAACCGCCATCTAACTAATATAAAATATCTTTTATATAACAATTAACATTAATAAAACAATAAGTTACTCAACAGATGTGTTTGCAGAACACTAGAATGAGATAGAAACCACTTAAGTAGGCCATGGTATTCAATCATTTGCTTTATCGGATTTTACAAAATAACCTTGCTATAGCAGTATTTTTTTAGGGATATTGATGCACACAACTCATATGGCGATATTATATTAAAAATTTTAAATTATAATTTAATTGGTTGTTTATTTTTTTACTATTTAACGCCATATCTTCCGTTTATACTGTAATCACTCAACTACGCCACTGTTATTACATTTCTGCGCAATCTGGCATATGACGTTGGGTTCTTCTTAAAGTGATTTGCCTATACTTTATTCTCGAGAAGAGCTACACAACGTACAAGAATTCTGAGCAGTAATCATTATTACTGCAACTTACATATGATTATCAAAGAAGGACGGACAGCCTCATCTTAAATTTATGATATCCAGTGAAACAGGCAAGAATAACGAGGGTTGAATTAGTTATAAGTAAAGTTAAGTAAAGCCAGCAATTTAATGATTGATAATTTTTTTGTTGTCATAATAAATAAGAAAACCGTTCCATCCTTTATTTTCAATGCAAAAGTACCCAATGAGTATTTAGTCCGGTGCAATAATTAAAATCAATACAATATGATGCTTCCAATATCTCTAAAAAGTACAAAGGAGTAAAATCTAGAATTTTCTCGAGGAATGCTTTGGCATATTATGTGCAGTGTGCTGCCCATTCTTTAATTCTTGTTGGGCCAGGGGTAGTAAAGATGTGTGTATCTGCCATAAACTTTTTTGGTGTTGAAGAGATGCCATATACGTCTTTTCAACGCATCGTTGGGAATTAAGGTTTGATTGTTTAGAGCCAAATGCAAAGGAAAGAATCTTGCTAGTGAACAAATTAGGTGGTACTACGTGATTCAGTCAAACAAATGCCGTAGAAGTATTAGATCAAAATTACAGGAATATCAGTAAGTGTTTAGGAACTATATCATCTAATTATGAAAAAACTGTGAATATTCGTAGGCAAACTAAATTTCTCCATAAAAAATTTAACTCAAAAATATGATTCTATGCAGTGTGCAATATAATTTTGCAAATGCTAATAAAGTTAATTCGCATTTACAGTGGCAGTCCGTTGTGCTTGGTACAGCTGTTTCCTAATTAGGGAGTCTTGAAAATTTTGTTGCTAGTTTACGAATTTTATTTTTAGGAATTTGAATCTGCTGCCAAAACGAATGTTCCCTAAAAGTGACTACAAATTCGATAAGAAACGCAAGACTATTATATAATTTGATGAAACTACAAGCAGTCAAATCTCTCTGGAAGGACGAGAAAAATGTCGAATTGAATTCTTCAATCTTATTATATATACTATGATGACGTGCCTAGAAGATCGAAAAAATTATTACAACCTATTATATCGCTGATTTGGTAGAAAGCGTAAATGGCAAGCTTCTACAAGAAAGCTGTGATATATTACAGCATTCTTATCCAGACGATCTGGAATTTTCGTTTAAGGAAGAGGTTGTACATTTCAGAAGTGTGTTAGTGCTAAAAGTGACGACTAAGATCGCGATGATGGCATATTTAACAGTGAATACTTTTTGAAATTTTTGTAGGAAAAATGTTCAATTTCAGATTTTCCAAACCTTGAGCTATCTATCCGTCTTTACTTGACTTTACATGCATCAGCTGCCAAAAACGAACATTCCTTTTCCATAATGAAGTTGATCAAAAATTACTACGGAACAGGAGAACTTTAACTATCTAAGCTTAATGTCTACAGAAAAAGATATATTACAATCTTTGCCCTTGATGACACCATTCATGATTTTGTGTGCTTCAAATTCAAAAAATAAAACTTTTGTTTGCTACAGTTTGATTCGTTGTATTTAATTGTTGCTGAATATTGCACAGAAAATTCAATTTCTTTGTGAAAATGCTTTATTTTTGCACTGATTGACTTCTATAGTATTTGTATAAAATTTTACCAAACTCCAAAACTCTGACCATAGGGCGCAATAACTTGTTTGTGCAGGACCCACAGACATGAAACGAAGTCCAACTTCTATTGTTATAGTTCAGAACTGCATCACCTGCATAAAAACTAATAATTATTGGACAATAGCTGTCACGGATAATGACACTATTAACATTGCACCAGTTGAAATCTACCAACAGATATTATTTGAATTTTCCTCTAATGAATTGATGGGTGTTTTTAATTGCAACAATATAATTTTAAGTGGTGTGTAGCATATGACAATAAATAGTATTGTAAAATTGATACTATACTTACATCTAGCAATAAGTAAACACAATTGTAACTACATTAGATACCCGAACGGATTTATTTGTATATAAATTAGATATTTAGCTATTACTAGCAGTACAAAACTGCTACAATAAAAACCAATTAAAATATAGTTATGATCACACTTTGAAACTTTGTAACTCTCCAGAAATTACATAGTGCTGACAATATGTGGTTATATACTTGTCTCTGATAAGTGAACAATATTATGATCATTAAATAGTGAGGCATACAAATATTAAAGTTTGGACATTCCACACTTCACCATTCAATTCCTCTATATCTTCCCAGTTTTGCCTTCCCGCTGCAAACTACCTTACTTCATAATAAAAGTTAGCACATATAGTAAAGAAAGGGAGAGTTTTCTTTGCCTATGATACCCGAACCCAGGACCTTACATGTGATTTTCCAATGCTCCACCCGAAGGTACTACATTGGCCAGGAAGCAAGTTTTTTTTTACCTGGAAAATTTGAAATTTTGCCGAACCCTTGCTGTTCCAAGCCTTTAACATGCGTGGCAACACTCACACATGGGACCTCCATTTTACCTCTCATCCGAACGAGAATGTATTTTTGTGAAAAATGCTCGCCTAACATTTTTTAAGCGAACCGTGTCGGGATTCGAACCCGGTAACTTGGGCGTAGTAGTCACACACATACCACTACGCCACGGAGCCGCCTCCAAACCCAGGACCACATGGTTTAACCTCACATACCATTCACATTTTCCTATACAGCAGGCAGCGATTGCCTTCCGTCTTTTGCATATCGGGCACCTAGGACCAATTACAATCCTCAAGAGGATACCATTTCTCTTTAACCTGCAGTGGTCAGTGAGTACACCCAACAACATATTTAATGTTTTTCTGTCTTCATGCTGTTCTATATTTGTATCGACTTGCTATTATTACTTTTGACCACTTGCAGCTTTTTCCTTCTTCCTACTTTCTATGTTACCTCTTCTGTGCCCATATTTTAATTGGGACGCCATCAATTTTTTCGCGAACACTATTCATAAGTCAGGCTTTAGAAAAAAGAGGACATCGGCACTGCTTAACTAACCTGTCAGTTTCATCGGATCTCTGCATACTGTAGTGTCTTTGAGTTCAGAAGCGCTGTATGTCTTTCTGAATAGATAATTCTTCCAATGCATCTCCGCGCTCCTGAACCAATTGACACCTTGTCCTGCAGGAGCAGCTTGTTTGAAATGCTACTTAACTGCTTCAGTAGATGAAACCCTCAGCTCCTCATCCTATCTCATTTCATGGCTTTAAGTCACCTTTAGTATTGCATAAACCTCTGAAAGACTAGTGTATAAGTCTGGGCAGTAGCTTTAATCCATTCCCTTACTTAAAACAATTTTGTTATGTAAATTGATCAATCCCCAAAGAAATGCAATTAAAATAGTGTTGATCTTGCAATTTTTGTCATCGATTTTATTTTTATGTATGTAAATTATGTATAAACTTTTTACAATGACAGTATTGAAAAATGGATTGGTTTTGCTAATAACATATCCGATTTTGTAAATAATATGTAACATTTGTTATAAATGTTTTTTCAGTTACTGTTTTCATGATGAAAATATTACGGTAGGATAAGTAAGTTGTAAATAAATTATGCACAATTTTTGAAAATATTAAGCTCAAATTGCCTAAGAGCTATTTTGAATTTCCTGTTTTTTCTCGATAAAAGTAGGTAAATTTGAAAGTGGACACTACAATACCAGGGAAAGTGACTTGCAGAAATTTTAAACGTTTTAAACTACGATGAATTTTCAAAGGATGCAGGTAAAATTGACTGGCACGCAGGGCTAGCTTTGAAAAACCTCAATGAAAAAATTCAATTTTTGAATGAAAATATCATTATTTTATTTGATCGACATGCTCCATCGTCTTCTGTAATTCCAAAAAGTAGAACGCCAGGATACATAACGTATAATATAAAATTAATTATCAACCTACAAGATAAAGCCTACAAAAAGTACTCTAAAACTAAACAATTACAGGACTACAAATACTATAAGGACCTAAAAAATTTAGAAACACGGGCTATTAGAAATGAAAAAATCGCTTATTATAAGTTTTATATGGAACTGAATGGCAAAAAACTAAAACAATTGTGGAAATTTTTTGAAATTAATAATATACACGAATAACCGAAATATAAAATCAGTTCAGAAATAGTCAATACTGATCTAGTTAATAATTATTTTGCAAATACTACTATTACTACCAAAGTATTGAAAGATAAAACTAAGGAGTTACTAGAATTAAAGCAAGGACATATAATTAATAATTTTTCTTTTAACCTGGTGGATCAGTCCAATATAAAAGAAATAATGAACAAGGTGAAAACTAATGCAATAGAAATTGATGGAATAAATCTAAAAATGTTAAGGTTAATTTTACCATTCTGTTTGGATATATTGACACATGTTATTAACACATCTTTGGAAAGTGGTGTATTTCCAGATGTATGGAAGCAATCAGTTGTGATTTCACTTCCTAAAGTAAACAGTGCCTCGACACTTTCGGAATTACGCCCCATTAGCATACTGCCAACATTATCTAAGATACTTAAAACCATTATACATAGTCAGATTTTAGATCATCTCAAAATAAATAACATACTCTCACCAATACAATCTGGCTTCCGAAAAGGTCATAGTACAGCTATAGCTCTAACTAAAATCTGCGATGACATTTGTCATAAGATAGAACGTTCTAAAGTTACATTTCGAGTTTTATTAGACTACAGCAAAGCCTTTAATATGCTTATTCACGACTTTCTGATAATAAAATTAAATAGATATGGTTGTGTTGGAGCAGCTTCCAATTTGATTGCTAATTATTTATATGGAAGAAAGCAACAAACGAAGTTGCATAATGTGTTGTCCGGCCAAATGTGTATGTCACGTGGTGTGCTGCAAGGCAGTATCCTGGACCTCAACTTTTCAGTGTGTATACTGCAGATCTTCCAACGGTGTTACGTTCCCACTATGGGATTCATATGTATGCTTATGACAACCAAATATATATGGCCTGCGATATTAATAACGTCAACAACGCCATTTCTGAATTAAATGTATGTATAGAAAAAATTCAAGAGTGGTCAACTTCAAATGGTCTAGTTTTAAATGTGGAAAAAACTGTGATATTATGAATTGGTTGTTTATATTATACCCAGATATTACAAAATACCTCAACCTTACATTTTAGTGTTAATAACTGCACAATTGATTTAAGTAATAAGGCTAAAAATCTAGGTATTAAGTTGACAGCATACTATCGTTTGAAAACCATGTATCAAAAATCATTAGTGTAGGTTATTTTAAATTAAAGTCATTATATAGATATAAATCTCCATTACCCTTTTTAATAGTTTAATCCTTAGTTATTTAGATTACTGTAGTGTCGTATATTATAATTATTTGAACTGCCAATTCAAAAGTAAATTGCAAAAGTTGTAAAACCGCTGTCTAAGGTATGCTTATTCGGTTAATTATGTAGATTATGTTATGCCCACTTATAAACTGGGTATTTTAAAACTAAGTGTAAGATTTGAACTACAGTTTGCAGTATTTGTCTTTTAGTGTATAAATCTAAAACACCTATGTATTTGTATCAAAAATAATACCACGTGCTGAAATGCACAACTTGAATTTACGTTTTACGTATTCCTTGTCAATTGCAAAATACAATACCACCAAATTTAGATGTAGTTTTGAGTATTGCACATGTATTTTTAACAAATAGGTTGACTTATACTTAAGCACTAATTTCAAGAGATGTTTCGTAACAAAGTGAAAAAATGATTACTGTCTATTTGATTTAATATACTGTGAAATTTAAAGTTAAAATTGTTGTGGTGTATTAAGAATTTTGACATACGGTTTTTCTTACTTGGATTCATTCTTGAATTACTTAATGTCTTCTCAAGTACAATTCGAGGATAAACTATAGAGTATTTTTAATGAAATGATGAAGATTACAAATAATAGTACAACCGCAACTTCATCTAAGCTAAATGAATTTCAATCAGAATTATTATCTTCAGATAAACTAGAAATTAACTAGAAGCCTTACATAAAAAGGGAAAATGGTGTTTTGGAACCTTTGGTAATTAAGGTGGTAAGAGTATTGACCCTGTCTTTGGTAATGTTATTGTTCAAACATGTCGCAGGTCTTACTTGGTTTTTGTGACAACATAGATAACACCGTTCTTAAGTCATTGACTCCATTTGCCTGCACTTCAGTGGCGGCTCTTTGCATTAGTATTTGTGGAAGGGCTTGATCGATTACACATAGATTTAATACACCCATCAGATTAAAACCCTAAATAAAACCATTAAGTAAAATTGTACTAATGTGGTTGATATTAATAAGATTAAATGAGGGAAAGGCCAATTGCTAACAAGTAGTAATGCAAAAATGCTATATAGATTGCAGTGTACAGTCATGCAATACAAGGACAATTACAACATACTACTTATGGTAAACTACAGAATAAAGGGTATAAATATGAGAGTCTGTGCAAATCGATAATAGTAACACACGAATTGTTGAACTTTCGAAAACGTATGTGCTTGGCTGTAATGTCATATTCAGACTCACTTAATTGTTCTATATATAGTCCCTGCTGCCAATGCTTGAGAAAGAAATACTGTATCATCGTGCACTCGTACTAAGACAGCATTTGCACTATACTGTAGTAATACCCGCGCTAATATTGTAATTAAATATCAACACTAAAATTGTTCTATGATGACATAACAAAAATCATTTAAAAGAAATTGTTTTTAATATGCATAAATCATAAACCGTCTTCTAAGCACGCAAAACAAATTATTAAATACAGTCTTTTAAATGTCAACAAACTCAATTTCAGCGCTTTAATTATAAAGTATTACTATTTTTAAACGCTGTGGCGAATTTATCAATTCCCTTATTATTATTAAAATTGTGTATATCTGAAACAAAAAGTTGCAAGTGACATCATTCCTAAAGCATTTAATTGATCTTCACTCAGTGTGTTACACGAAAAAGTTTTAATGTGCATTATAGAGAAACATCTTTCAGCTTCAGAAGTTGACATAGGTATAGTTAATAATATTGTCAAAAGTTTGACAGTTCTGTAAATATTGCATACAACAAACGAAATAAAGACGATGCCAGAAGCGTCACACCATTCCTCTCATATATATAATTAACTTGCAAATCAGTTTTTAATTGATTTACATTTAAGAACGGATAGCAATCAACAATATATTGCAAAACTCATCTGGAAAAGATTAAACAAGTTCTTGAAATTCTTCAATAACAAACAGGTTTGCAGAAATCAAGTGACCAACGAAATTAAATCTGTCCTTTATTTACAAAATAATTATATTACAAACTTCCATTGCTTTTCATTTTCGAGTTCTCGCTGTTATTGCTGCATTTTCTTTGTTTAGGTGATAATTCAAATATAGTTTGCTCCTCAAGATTGTCATTTATAATAAATATTTCTTCGCAAATATTATTAATCCTTTTTTTCGAAAATTTCAAAGCTTTTTAAACTTTTATTAGATCAGTAACTTTTTTTGAAGTTGGTTATAAAGGATGTCTATGTGAGGCATAATCTTATGGAAAACAAAAAGCTAAAATATAAAGTTTTCCTCTAAAAGTAAATGTTCATAAACACCAGCTTGACGAATAGTGCTTTGCAGCATAATTTCATCACTATTTTGTACAATCTCTACAACTGGAACTAATTTATTATGATTTTATAAACGGTATGGATACAACATTACTGATTCCAGTATGTTGGATATGCTCAATGTGGCTCCTTTTGAACAGTATTTTCTCTTGTTTTCTAAGGTGATGTTGAAAAAATCCACAGACGTTAAATTGAAAAAAAATTGTGATGTTACTATTGACTGAGTTTGATTTCGTCATATTAAGATTTGCTTAGTGTGCAAAGCAGTGCACAAAATTAGCAAATGGATAGTTATTTCTAACCATATTCTGAACTCCATATTCGCTTATTACAGCAATGACATCACAGAGGTTATTAGCTTATTGGAATTGTTTAGTAGAAAACATAATTCATTTAATATACAACTGGACAAAGGTGCAGGGTCTTGTCCATCAGGGGGTAAAATTTCCAGAATCATTTTGCAAGATGGCCATTCTTTAGGTATCTCAAAATGAGGATTAGTTGGAGCTGACAAGCCATATCAGTGGTTTCATCCGCAACTTTAGAGACGTAGTTCAGTTTCTCAACTTCCTTTTTATCTGTTCATCATATATTTCTAACATACACTCTAGAATATCATTTTAAATAGTTTTTTATTTTCTTTTAAAATTTTTCTATTTGTCTGTGATCCATTAATACAGAAAAATTAACAAGTCTCTAAATACTCCCACATTTACCGAGTCATCTTTTCCATCATGATTCCTTAGTGCTAATTCGAAAGGACCACAAAATTTTGAAAGCAGATAGCGATATTCCGAACTTAATTGAAATTATTTATCTTACCTAATAATTTGAAACTAAATACACTTAATATCACCAAATGATGTTTAATATTTTTTAATTCTAGCTGCAATATTAACTAAATGGTAAAGATAGTTTTGGTCTTAGTATATTCACCACCATAAAGAACACCTAGAAAATAATAAAACGTGTTTTTTTCTTCGCATCCACAAATCTAATCAATTTTAAATTATACATTTCAATTAAATGTATGCACAATTTCCTTATTTTTAACTGTTTGTTTATGCACAAGTTTTAAGTTTGGTAGCGACTGCAACCAGCAAGCATAATTACCAATGTTTTTTCTGTAATTATTTCTGTAAGTTCCGTAAATTAAATTCAATATATTACACTATAAAAAGTACTCTATTTTAAAAAATACAATATACACGTTCTATTATCACCCTGCAAATTTCTTATCTAAATAAGGTCATTAAATTTTGTAGGCAAGATAATGGTATAATGTAGTGCTTGCATTACTGTTTGTGATGTGTCAACGAGCATTGCTTACAACACTCATATACCACTGTATTAACAATCCTACTTTGCAAACTGTGCTATATTACAAAATAGTTAATACGTAGCTATACGAGCATCTGGTGAGCAAACCAAACTTGTGGTAGTGCATAGAGGATAGACTACTTGAAAACAATTTAGATTTTAATTTTAAAGAAAATGTTGGGATGGTATGAATATTTTGATGTTATATAGTAAATTATGTTTAGTTTATTTGTAGCGGGTGCATATACTCAATTGATCCTTAGAGATAGATGCGCTTGCTGTATTCTATTGGGGATACATTGGGTGCACCCATTTTATATTCAACAATCTTCATATTCAAGTACCTTTTCTTCTCAGGCCACATAATGTACAGAATATGGGTCTATTGATCTTGATTTGAGCAGGTTCTTACTTAAGTATAGTCTTAGATCTGCATTCTGACTGGTGACTTCTACTTTGGTGAGCAGCCTGTTTCTCAACTTACTTCAGCATCTCATCTCACTGGCCCATTTTATTACATATTACTTTCTATTAACCTACATATAGACTATAAGTAAGTAATGCTGCTGTAACGGGCTATAAGGAGGATTTAGTTTGTTTGTGCCAATAACATTCAATACTAAAAATGGTTCCCCATGATTTCGAGTTAAACCTATTCACAAACAGTAAGCTGCTGAAATTTTAGCCAGAAAGAAATTGTCAAGAAATTGATGGCATATAAGCAGCGATCATCTTCAATTTGTGGACTGTAGAATTAGGTCATACTAGAAACAGCAACACGTTAATGCCAAATGAAGAAAGAGGATAACACGGTGTTACTTCTAAACAAAAATAATTTGTTGCAATAGTGACCTTCCATCATCAATGAGGAGCAATATGACAACTGATGTCATGATCGGGTTACTTAATGAAGCTATAGGCTTGTTTCCTTCAACGAAGTTGTAAACTGCCACAATATATAAAATATAATCATGTAAAATGTTTTAAATATACTGACAAAGGAGTATCTTTAATCTGTTGAAATTTCCTAGATTTAATAACATTCAATCATGATTTGCTGTACCTATAATTTTGATATATACAGCTAAATTTATATAACTAAAGTTTCAGGTCTAGTATAATGAGCATTAAATACTTTTGAAAGAGGTCAAATGTAATTTTGCTATATGACGCATGAAGCAAATACCATACCTCCAATCACATAATATAAAATATATGCTTTTATTAATAAAAAATAACGAATAAAAAAATATAGGTATTTATCCAAAAAAAACTTTCGCTAGCCTAATCTAGTTTAATAATACTAGTTGTTGTTGGAATGGTCAGTTTTCCCCTTAGTGTTTGTTGTCGTAATTTCTGGAAAAAACAAAGATCCATTATAAAACATAGTTTTACCCAACACAGCACACCTACCTGATTAAATATATCCGTTAGAAGCTTATTAGCTTTCTTGATTTGTTTTTCTCTATTATCTATTAACTTCTGTTGTACCTCCGGTAATGCTTTATAATGCTTGGCGGTAATATGTTTCATTTCTGCAGCAGTAAATAAATGTTTTGGTCCTAAAAATTAATAGATGTTACGTATTTATTTTTGTATAAGTATAGGCTGAACATCTTATAGATTATGGTAATGTAGATTGTTTAATTTTGTATTGATTTAATATGATAATCTGATCTTTTTATTGCTTAATCTCATCGTTATCAAATTCTTAAGTTAGAAAATTGTAATTACCTGTTTGTATGTTGTTATAATAGGAGTTATTTCATGATAAGTGGCGTCGTCCTGATTCTATGTAACTTTAAAATATATAATTTCATATACATATTTATTATTAACAATTATAATGAATGCGCTTGCAGTTTCCTCACAAGAGTTAAATTGCACAACATTAGTTTTGTACGCATGTACGTTTATAAATCAAGTATTTGTAACTATAATTCATTTGAAGAATGCCTATGGTTATTTATTAAGATTGATTCTTTCTTGATCGTCTAGTCTTTACCGTTTAATATATGGACATTGTGATTTGGTTCGCCTTTGTGTAAGGAACATGGTCTTGGTGGAAAATTTTAGCTTAATATTTTAGGTTTGGTTTTACCATATGGAATTCTTCCACAGATACCTGCTACAAGGGTTTTGAGCTGTAATTTATCAATTAATTCAATACTAGCACTTTTAGTTTACAGTTAAGTTATATGCCTTACGCCGATCATGCATTATCTTTTTCGTATGTATCTTTATATGAAAACGTAATATAAGCATATCGATTGAGTTTATTTCTTACAGTAACCCCCTACTGATCCTAATTTTCATAGTACTAATGACACTACATCAGATACTGAATATCCACGAATGAGAGTATAATAAATATACCCTAATAATTCGACAATATGTAATAATGTCTGAGTTAGTATATCGACAAATATGCCAGTTTATAAATGGCAACTGCAATTTTGTGGGAGGTGGTCAAATAGATAGTTTTAATGCATTTCTAGAAGATTACATTTATACACATTTTTATTAAACCTTTGGTAACCAATCTGATTTACACAATGGTTGCCATGACTGTAATAATTTTCAAAGAAACTAGTTCTAATACTATTTTTCCAATTCGTTTAATAGTGGCAATAATGGTCATTATACTCGAACCATTATTTTACCATTGCAAATTAATAGATAGCATTTATCAAATACATATAAATTAATATGCAATTTATATATGTCATGGATAAAAATATTTTCAAGATAACCAATTCTGTCTAAAAAATATGTTTTGGAACAACATTCACTAAATATATCAAGGTTAAGCATTATTTTATACGAGATTGTGTTAATGAAGATCCAATAAAATTAAATTATATTCCTACTAACAAACAAAAAAGTGATATTTATAACAAAACACAAAGTTCCCTTACTTCATACAGAAACTAGGACACAATTGTAAACATGAAATGTATGAATGTTTAATAATGTGTAGTGGATGCTACTTTATTCTATGTTGAACTTTGTTATAAACTGTGAAATTGCACTATAGATATTCTGTGTTCCAAGTTGGCTACTTTGGAGTGTAAGGTAATAGCAGGGCATGTCTAGAAAGGTAATATAGGATTTGCAAGTTTTATTTTTGATTTATGAAATAAAATGTCAGTTAAATATAAACATTTAGTACCAAGCATGATTCAGCAGATAGCGCAACATTGTTCAAATTTTAATACACCGGAAAACCAATTTACAAATAAACAAAAAACTCACTTTTAATTAAAAGTTGTAATTTAAGGTAGGCTTTGCGTTCTTTGCTTCTTGGAAAACCTAAGGCTGGCATCTAAATGTTCAATGGGTTTCGTGAGATCGGATGGTTTGTTTTTCTTGAAATTCCTCACAGTGAAGTTGGCTGTTGAATCTACAACTTTAGGGAACACAAAAGATAATTAAGGTAATTAAAAGTAAGGTAGGAATTGACGGATAAACTTCACTGCGTTTCATGCACTAAACATACACAACAATAGGGAAAGATAGTTGAATGTCAAGTCCTTGCAAAAACGTGTCTTTCTCATGAATTCGTCGTTATCACAACCCATGATCAAGTGTTTTCCTTGGTTCAAGCAAAGATCACACATTCCTTCGAACGTGGAAAAGGTTTATATTATGGGTTACATTGCTACATTTATATACTTGCTGGAATTTTACACTTTAAAGATATAAAGTAAAAAATGTAATGCCTTCGCAAACTTGGCTATTATCCCAAGGGAGTCTTAGAGATAGGTCAGGACTGAATTTGCTTAGTTCAATGAAAAGAAAATGTAATTTTAAGTTGGGCGCCACTGTATCTAACAAGTATTAACTAATTTTGATGCAGAAACCCCTTTGGTGTTTGTTATTCTTATTTTTTACCAAAATTCTTGGATAAATACAGTGGACAAATATATAGGGAAGATCTTGTCTCAATCAATTAGATGCATTTCCCAACAAGTGATATTTTAACATATGCAAGACAAAAATTACAAGACATAAAAAAAACTTGCCAATGTAATGACAGGTCTATTTCATTTTTGAGAGATAATTATTTTTTATCGTAACACTACGACTGTCGTATTTTGTTGTCTTTCAATACCAAAAGGGTACACAGGGGCAAAATTCACCATCAACCAATTCGTTTAGAATCGTAGTTTGGCGAAATTCCAGAATAATTCTTGCTTCCTTTTCTATTTTAATATTCTGAGTGAATGCATGGATTCCAGTGAGTTTATTTTAATAACTTGTTTTACTTTATGTCTATGTGTCGCCTATTTATTAACAATCTATTTAATTTTACATTTCACTCTACAACCCCCCATTCTAAAGAGTTAACAATTGCCGATGAACCATTTTTCTTAACATTTATTCATCTTTAAAGTCATTTGTATTTAATATAATTAGTAAGCTACTGGAGACCATTGTCAATACGATTTTCAAATGACTTGTAACAATTTTTTTTTTTTTGGTAATATAACAAAATTTCTTTTCGGAACAACATAGAGGTATTAAGGGAATAGAAAAAAATTAAAAATCCGTCACGTATATTTATTTGCAAATTTAGATGGATTTTCGAATTCTTAATAAGTCCTTAGTCCCATTGGAAAACAACATGCAATTTATTATTTTCTTCTTTGGAAAGTCGTAAATAGTATTATAATCTTTCAAAGTCCGTGTAAATAACTTATTGTTCACAATATACCCCAAGGTTTTCAACTTGTTTCATACACATCTGATAAGATTCTCCAGGTTGAATTATCTTTATAAGTCGTTTTCTCAATCTGCTCTCTTCCACATCATCTTCGAGTCGAGCAGAATGGGGAGTCGTTGATGATGAGAATTAGTGGTGAAAAAATTAAGTGCCTTAATTAACATTCATTTCAGCGCAAATACCTTCAAGCCAACATGTACCCTCGCTCCTACTACCACCGTTGGTGTAAAAAACCCTTGAGCCAACAAATACGTTAGAGCCAACATGTAGCCTCAAGCCTACTAACATCGTTGGTGTATAAAAACTCTTACGCCAACAAATACCTTCGAGCCTACAAACGCTCTCATGCCATAAGCACCACTGATGTACAAGCATCCTTGAGCTCACCATTCACGTATTTTGAGATCAGCCTGGAGCCATCGCATTTTTCACTACAAGCAAACAGCTGGAACCTGGGTCCAACCAATCAAGGGTAACAGCCAGCAGCCAGTGATTAAGGCTGAGTTATTTTTGCAGAATCCCGGAACAGACTTATTTCACAACCCCCCTTTCCCACAAACAGTTAAGTTTCGAGCCGTGAAAATCTCTACAGTTCCAGTCTGTAAGATTCGGCATTCAACTGTATTAGATTTTATTGATTAATTTTTTTTACTACAACTGTATCTTTTCTTAAAAGTACAATCTTTATTCAAGCTTTATTATATTTGAAACTATCACTAATGAAAAGATTACGCTTGCTGATTAGTTGTTTTAAGATTGCTTAAATTACTGTTTTTTTATTAGATTTGTACATGACTATCATATCTGATGCTCATTTAAATCTTATGTAATGAAATTTTGTTCAACTAATTTTTTTTAACTAAAATATATAAAATTATTTATTTTTTTTGTTAAATATTGTTATTGGATACAAATCATTTATTATAGAATAGAAGTATTCTGATCCTAGTCTGGTCAATTTCCAAAAGGTTAAATCAAAAGTTTTAAAAATAGCTACTCCGAAAGGGTTTCTGTATCTACCCTAAAATTATAATTTTTTGATCAATACTCGCAAGATACAGTGGAGTCCAACTTCAATTTATTTTGTTTTCAGTTTAGCAAAGAATATTTCAACCCAGCCCATCTCAAATTCTCCCTTGGGGTAATAGCCAAGTTAGCCATCGGCATAGCGGTCTTTTTTAATTTGTTCCATCTCATACGTGTAAAAGTTATAAGCCCCTTTGAAATACTAAATTCCTACGTCTCATGTGCATATGATAATCAACCCCACCTTAATTATTTTAAACGTGTTCTTTGTTATAATTAAAAATTTAGAACCGTTACAATGGCGATCGCATCGTGAGGCCCGAATTGTTGCTCTTTCTCCTCCCTTGGGGCAAGGTCTCAAAACGCATTCTCTATAAATAAAAACATAAAAACTGCTACAATTTTACTTTTAGATTATGGCTTCACATTGATTTGCACCTGAGATGAAACACCTTTTTTTTTCTTGAAGATAGAGCGTTAGGGTAACAATTTCATGTCAAAGTACTATTTGGTTTCAACACAGCGCTTGCTTGAAGTGAACCATATTTTCACAGAAAAGGACTAAAACTTTTAACAAATGCATCACAAACCCTTGATCCCTTTACATCAGTCTAATTGCCTTTCAAAACTCTTTCAGAAAATATATTAATATTCAGGGTGTTCAATTTAAAAAACTAATTTAAAGTCAGTAGATATACATGGGATACTTTGTATTCGAAAAATAATTTAAAAATCAAATCTTGACCCACACCGGTGCAAAACATTTTCTATATATTATTAGTAAACTAATGTGTTATTTTTCCAGAGTATGGGACATTCGATATAAGTATGTGGTTGGTAAATATATTCAACTTACCAGATTCCTGTGTGCTAGTGTGGAAGTTCTGAAATGTGATGTCTTTTTTTAGTGATAGGTCAGCTAATGCAGCTATAAGTTGCTTATACTTTAAACAACGTTGTTCTCTTAAGTAAGCTAAATCAATTAAACAGCGCCTTCTCTCTTCAGCAGAAGCTATAAAGTTTGGTTTATTAGCAAATAAGTAATCCTAAAAAAATTGCTACAATATATAACAAACAAAATATTTGAGTCACATACTTACTTGCAACGTTCGTTTTTTACTAGACTTCTTTTTATTTTTATTCTTCTGCTCTTTGTGTTTTTTTACAGAATTTTCTTTATTAAATTCTTCATCACTATTTGACGCAATATGTTTCTTATAATGTTGTTTACTTTTGTAGTTTGGTACTTTTAATATGATTTCTTCAAGAGAAGGTTTGTGATACTTTTTATTTTTTTGATGTCTTTTATCTTCTGGTTCTAATGTTAGCACATATGCTATTCCTTTTTTACGGTCATGCTTATCCTTTATCTTACATTTACAATGTAAACAATAATCTGAACCTGATTGCTTTACTGAACTATGACAAGTACAATAATTATCATTCTCGAGCATATTCAATTCTTTTACTGTATCACGTATTTCTTGTAAAATTTGTGTTGTTTGAGCATGGCATTTACAAACATGTCCAGGATATGTATAATAAGGAGTGTGCCGATTCTGAGTGTAACATGGTTGGCATAATACATATTTTGGATCACTTTCTACCGATTTAATTTCTGCTTGTCGATTACAACATCTGCATGCATTTCTCAAAACTGGTATGCGTATCTCTGACATACTATCACTACTTGTTGATGAAGTTTGACTACTACTGTAAGAGGTAGAAGTGCTAGATTTTAATGGTGTTTTAACGAAGGAATTGGATGTTTGTGTAGGCTTATCTAGTTTTTCGCTTCCATCAGCAAGTACATGTTCTTTCTTATTTGAAATATCAACCTCTTTTCTTGAATCAGCTGTATTATCAGGTTGGTTTGTAGAACCTTTGCCTGTACTAAGGACTTGGGGTTCAACATCTACTTCTGCAGAATTTGTTGTTGTATGGGATAGTGCTACATTTTTATTAACGACTTCAGTTATAGTCGATTCAGTTTCAACAGTTGAACTTGATGGAACTCTGTTTGCTTTGTTATTGCTATAAGTGGGACTTTCTACAATGTGACCCTGAATATAAGAACCTTTACTAGAACTATGCATAGATTTCTTATCAGTTGCAGCATTTAAAACCTTCTTGTCAATTTTTTTTAAACATTCTGGACAGCATGTGCATTTTCGTTTATTTACATTTTCAGCTGTGTCAACCCAACTCCGTGCCTGATCACTTCCTGCTTTAAAATTGCTCTTTTTATTATTATTACATGTAAAACTCTCAAGAGAAACCAGCTGTTGTACTAAAAAAGGTGAACTAGTTTTTTGTATATTACAAGGCTCCTTGCAGGTTTTATCGTCATTAGATTTTCCAAATTTATTAGAACTAGAACGGAAACCAGCGTGTTCACCTTTCGTGGAAGAACATATAGGAATCTCTATGGTATATGATTGTACTGGACCATTAAAAGCTTCAGCATTCGACAAAGAAGATGGTGCTCTAGGTAATTCATGTGTTTCTGTTATACCATTGGTCCTGCTGAAAAAATATGGATCTTGTTTAGTGGGTGATAACTTTCTTGGTATTGCAAATTGTTGTGGTTGCGAAAGGAACTCTTGTTCCGGACTTCTGGATGAAAATCTCATTGGTAATTTGGGATTTGTGGATGCAATAATTGGCTCAAATGCTCTAGGTTTTGGTTGTGTCCTTAAAAGGGTCGAATATTTTGGTACAGATTCTATTTGAGTTGTATGTGGATCAACAAGTTCTGATCCGTGCAATCTATGATGTAAATGAGATGAATTTTGTCGGTATCTTAAAGTTTCGGGATAGAATCTTGACTGTATTATTGAATTAACATTTACAGGTATCTTAGATTCTAAATGAAAGTTCTCAAGCTGTTCATTTCTGTCCACTGATGCTTTTCTTATGTGTGTGCTAGGAGTGTTCATCCTGTTGTGTACACTTTGAAATCCAACACATTGAGGATTTGTACAGGTTTGCAAAGTACATTTATGACATACAAAATCCTTTGCAGTTTCTGTTGTAAGGACATATACAGTTGTGGATTGTTTAGGACCTTCTAGATCTTGAATACGTGGTTTATGTAGAACAGATTGTTTAATATTTTTTTCTGTTTGATTCTGTTTCAGCTGCTTTTTTAGTTTGTTTAGATTTAATATTTCTTTGTTTATCCAAGCAAGATCCTCGTCATATTCTTTTTCAACCGGTTTATGAGTTGCAGAATCACCATCACCAATTCCTTCTAAAATTTGTTCAGACCGTGTTTTATTATCACGCCATGTTTGATCTCCATTCAGTGGATGAGTTGATGGGGAAAATATAGGACTATCAGCATTTGATGGTGGTAAGGAAGGGCTGTTCTTACTTTCTACATAATCAAGCTCATTGTTACTCAAAGATAAAAAATGACTGCGAGGTTGTCTAATATTTTCAATTGGAATAAATTGAGAATTTAAAACTTCTTTAGGTAAAATTTCATTGTAAAATGTTTGAACTTTCAGATTTTTATTTTCTGTAACAAGCTGAATCGGTTCTGAAAGTCCGTTTTGCTGTAAAGGACTTTCATCTTTGTCATCAGTTTCAATTGGCATCTTAACAGTTTGAATTTTGCTGCATTCACAAATAGTATCATCTGAATATCTAGTATCAAACATTTTTTTAAGAACTTGCTTTAAATAGAACTTTTTTGTCGAATCTTTATATTTGTGTGAACGTAACATATTTTGTAATAACCGTACCTTCTTCTGAAAATCAGTTATGCGATGTTTGGACTCATGAGAAGCTAATAATTGTGCAAGGGGACTACTAGTTGATGTATTTGAATTATCTTGTGAAGAAGATGATGTTAAAAGATTATCAAATATTAAGCTCGATAAATTAGACTTTGGAGAAAATCTCTGTAAATTAGTAATTAAATTATTAGCAGTTTTGTTATTTAATTCATCACCACAAAGAAATTCAAAACTCTGGCAATTATTCGATAATATTTCAGAGTCACTAGTTTGAGCTGAAGAGTTATTAACAGTTTGTTCAGCATCTGATTCGGAATGATACATATAAAATACACTTTGTTGTTCAGAATGCTTTGGTTTTAAAACTTTATTTGTAAATTGATTAGAATCAGTTTGTAGTCCGACAGATATGTTTTTAACTAAGGTAGTTTGAATAAATTTATTTTCTGCATGTTTAACTGCATTTAGATTGCGAACACATTCAACCACCATTGGTTTTGATCTGGAAAGCCTTAACATTTTAAAATGTTTATAATGTGAAACTTTATCAGCCATGTTAATATCAACTTTAAAGGATTCATGCACAGTAGAATTTATATCTGAACTATCCACTTTTAAATAAGATTTATTTTGTACACTAAAAGGAGTAGACTCTGCAATAGGAACTCCAATTTTGTTTTGTAAACATGCAGATATCAAGCCTAACGCATGCGAGTTATCATCACTTGAAAGTTGCTGGTGTGAATTGGAAGCGGATGAAGATACAAACGAATTAGGTCTATGTTCTAAACCAGCACTACTACTACTACTGGAAATAGGTAATAAACCCTCTTCTACCTCAGGACTATTTTCGTTACTGCTAACATGTTCAATAGGAACCTGCACTACTTCAATAACATGCCTGCTGAAAGGAGTCTGTCCCAGTAATTCATCTTGCAATTTGTTATATTCACATTTACTTAAAGTAGGTAGTGAAATACTTTTTTGTAACTTTCTATGTATAACTACATTATTATATCCAATGTCAGCACCATTATCCCATTCTAATTTTCTATTTGAAGCAACACTACTAGCAGGGGATGATGCTATTATGTTCTCATCATTATTCTCATCCCTTATAATTATTTTAGGGTTTTCGCTAATATTATCAAGAATTTTTATAGTAGGCTTTGCAATACCTTTGTACAAAGAAGTGTTGTTCAAATTAGAATCAGACTGGATAAATCCTTGAACCTGTGTACCATGCCAGTCCCCTATTTCAAATGAGGAAGCGCCACAAAAATATTTTGGAAGCTCTCGATTTAAGGAATATTTAGTATAATAGTCAAGAGCTTGTTCTGGTACCGATTTATCTTGGTTAGATTTATTTTGTGATAACTGAAGTGAACTTTTGTCATCTTCCATCGAAACGAATAACTGAATAAGTGACAATTTGACACTAAAATTTTAACATTTTAAAATTATAACCTAAACGAACTCAAAACAAACTTCAAAACAAAACATAACCTATACACACTATATATTTACCAATTTGCAAAAGTTATTTGAGAAAATTTCACTTACGTATTATATTGTTCAACCAATGCAAAGATAAATACAACTATATACAACTGTAATAAAACGACTTCAGTTTAAATATTACAAATTATTGTCAGTTTAAATTTTCACTGTTACTAAGACCACGCAAAGGTGACTCCAATTAATACAAATAATTCAGAAACAATTTAACTGGTTTTATTGGTTAGGGCAATAGAAATATTTTTCTTTTATGGAATTGGAAACAAATCCCTTCATTTTTGGGTTGTTATAGTACTATAAATACGAATCAATTACAGAATTGATACTGGATAAACAATTCCTATCTATACAACACTATAAAATTTACTGAAGGAAAATTTTATGGCTCTACATATATCTACTAAGCTGTTGGTACTAGAATGTAATTTTATTACATTAATAGAAATCAAAATCTTAAACTCTTAAGTTTGAAGATCTATAAGGAAAACTGCTCTATTAAACAAAATAATTAAATAGAGATAATTTAATTTCAAATAATATTCCCAAATGTAAACATAAAAGTATATGTAAAAATCATGGAAACTTGATGTCTTCCGCAAGTTAGGTAACTAACTCCAATAACAACTAATATTTTGTATTTATTACTAATATTTCAATAAAACCAAAAGTTGATAGAGAAACCAGAGAAATATAAGAAAATTTACAATTTGCGTTTTGTAATTTTACTCCATTTTGAATTTATAAATAAATAAACTCTGTACTTCTTGTCTTCTTGCTGCAACTGACAATTATTTTGAATCTAAGACGTAAATATTTGTTAGTATTCAAAATAATATAAAATTATTTTCAATATTAAAAAGCCAACAACTACGGGAATACGTTATTACTGCTAACGGTGGAATTGGCTGAATGATATACACAACCAAAGATTCTAGCGGTATTATAATTACTAAATTGCATTCTCCCTTGATGATTTTCATTGAATAATTTGTATAAACTCAAATCGTAAAAACTTAGAATGTGCACAACTGATACAATGAATCATAATTATCAAAATCAAGGCTTCAGATTTATTTTGATATTGTACGTTTGGAAGAAAGTCATGAGAGAATTTAATAGCAAGCACTTTTACTGTTTAAAAACAGCCACGAACGATTATGATACCTACTTCACTTATAACAGAAACGATTCTTAATTACAAGATAGTATCAATTATCTCCGGTGTCAGTAGATTGCCATAACAGCTAAAATAGACCGTTGTAATAAATAAAAAATAAAATAATAAGAATACAATAAAAACTTTAAAAACAAGCTTAGAATAAAAAATGTCATTCTTAAAAATTCCAGAATATCAACAACATCGGTACACATTAAACATCAACAGATACCCGTTTGCAAAGGACCATCAAAAGTAATAATGCTAGTACCGTTAATAGTGTACAGGAAATTCTTCAGTTAATATATTCTTGTAGAACTCTTGGGCTCATTTACAGTACCTATATGCGCGTAAGCACACGCACGCTCGCTCACACGCATGCAAATACATTCGCTCACACTCACGCAAATTTCAGTGCTGCCCACAAATATTTGTAAAATTGTCTAATTGTAACGCGGAACGTTATTTTAGATAAAAATAAGGCATAGCCCATTCGCATTAACTTTAGGATGACGTCATGTCTAGTAATAAAGTATTAAAAACTATATGCAAATGAATACCTAAAATTGCGCTTGAAGGACACTGTCATTTAACTTAATAAAGGTTTGCATTTTTGACTATTTAGGAAGCATTTTGTGCTTATTTTGCATGGTGATACCTATTAAAATTAATTTTTAGGAAAACCATCTAACAAATAATATGCATCTTTATTTGCATTTTGCACTCCAACTAGTCGAAACATAGCAATACACACCCACAAATTCTTTATGTTTACCGCCGGTAGTTCTAACTTAACCACTTTCTTTAGCTCGTTTTTCTATTCGTCTTTTTACAATTATAGTTAATAGTTTTGACTCGCGTGCTGTTGAACTTATTGTTCGAAAATTCTTGCATCTATCCGCACCTCTCTTTTTTGGTATAGTTACTACGATGTTACGTTTGAAATATTTGAGTATCTCGTCTGTCTCATACATATAGTTTGCAAGTTGGAAAAGACGTTGTGTTACTGCTTGTCCAGCGGCTTTTAGTGTTTCTGCTTGCACCTTATCTGTACCCGGTGCCATACCATTTTTCAGACAGTTTAATGCTAATTCAAATTCATTTCTAAGTATAGGATATTCCAAGTCACCTTTTCAATATCTGATTCCTATTCTAATGCTGTGAGTTCCCTCCTGCACATAAATTCCCTATATATTCTTGCCATGTAACCACTTTCTCTACATTTTCTATAATGACGTTTCTTCCTGCGTCCCTTATATTTGTGCTATATGGATTTATATCCCTACAATACATTCTAATTAGTTTGTATGCTTCGCTTCGTCTGTCGTTCCTATTTCCATTTTAGTTTATACTTCTTTGCACTTTTCATCAATCCATTGTTCTTTATTTTTCTGCATTTGCGAATAATTTTCTATTTTATGGCTTTGTATCTCTGTTGTCCTGTTTCGTCTGATCTATTGTTGTATTTTCGTCTTTCTTCTATTAAGTTCAGGATATCTTTTGTTATCCATGATTTCTTATTTTCTTTATGTGTATACCTCAAAATATCTCTGGCCGCCATATTCCATTCTGTTCTACTTCCTTAGTATAAGAATTTTTCCCGATATCTTTCAGCAATTCATTTGACTTTTTTTTTCAAATTTTTTGTGGATATCTTTATCTTTTAGTTTCTCAAAGTCAAAGTGCCTTTATTCGTTTTTTTTCAAATTTTTTGATTTAAGAGGCGCCTTCAAAATTACAATCTTGTGGTCAGTGTTTATATCTGCTTCTGGGTAGTTTCTACCGCTTTTTTGATTCCTAAACCGTTGTCTAACAAGAATGTAATCTATGTGATACCTTCCTACATGTCCTGGCATCTTGCACGTATATCGTCTTCCAGGATGATGTTGAAATAACGCGTTTGTGATTATTAAATTGTTCTTGTCCCAAAATTTTACCAGCCTATCTCCCCTGTCATTTCTCGTGCCAAAAACAAATAGACCTACTACTACCGCTCCTTCCCTACTCTCACCTACCACTGCATTCAAATCCGCCTTAATTATTAAATTTTCATGTATGTCTTCGATATCTTTGTACATCGTTTCTACCTCTTAGTCACTGTAGCTGGAGGTGGGCATGTATACTTGTATTATAACTGTGTTTACTGGTTTAGATTTTAATCTAACCATGAGTACTCTTTCGTTCTTTTGTAAGTAATTTTCTACACAGTGTGTTATTTTTTTCCGCATAACAATCCCCACACTCGAATTTCCTTCCTGAGATCCTGTATGTATTACCCTGAAGTCTCCACTCCAAAACGCACTTTAAAACAGGAATATCTAGTTATTACCTATATAGCACTAATGTTTCCATTTTTTGTTGTGCCCCCAGTTACCCAGGCGTAGCTGCGCTCCATCACTCTAGAAGTACCTTCACAGAAGCAATGCTTTATTAATTGCACATGAGCTCTAATTTACCTGTTCACGTTTCTGATCACTGGCTATTTATGAGGGGGGGGGGAGCTCAGCCTATTTTCTCGGTTGAGTTTCTTCCACGATCGCAAAATCATCGTTGTCTGCGTGTTTTAAACTGAGTAATAACATGGTTTTATTGTGCAGATTACAATGGAATCCATCAAAGTATTCGTCTGAGATATGTGCCAGAAGATGTTCTCTATCCAGAACAACTTTAACCGACACAAAACGGTGGTCCATAGTATGGTTAGACGATCTCCTCTACCATGTCAGCTTGCGTCCTGGTTTCACCGAGTGGATTACTAGCGCCAACACCATTTGTGTGCGACATTTGTGGCTGGGGATTCAAGCACAGAGCTAATTTAACCCGACATTAGCATGCATGCTTACATGATTACTTTAAACTATGTGATTTGTTAATATTAACTTAATAGCAATGATTCAGAGATCGCAGCATAGTTCCATTTCGACGTCTAAAGTCCGACAAGTAGGCTATGAGGTAAACGTTGACGCACTGTACTGCCTTATATTCAAATACCATGACAATAATTTTATTTATAAAGTTTATAGAGATTGATAAATTAACACAATATTGTTATATCCCTATTATGCTCTACCAGGTGGAAAGTCTGTCACAATGATCTCCCAAGTGTATTGAGCAGTCTTCCTGATTGTGGCACTCGTTCCGTAGAGACATTCGATCCCTAAACGTTTCCTTGGAAACTTATCAACACTGGGGAGCTTAGCTTTAATACCGATCGCCGTAAAATCCGTCTACCTTGAGCCATATGAATTATGCCTTTGACTTCCAAGCGGCTGTAATGAATATTAATTACTCGACGGTCGACTTTCGTCTTTTATCATTATTAATATATAGCGATAAGAGTCTAAACTTTGTAGAGTTGAAATTTATTTACGCATATAGGAAAACAGTATCTATTTGTCAATAGGAATAAACATGACGATTAATTAATCTATAACAATATCTTGCACCCAAATAACATACTAATAATATGTAAACGGAACATGACCTTTCGAAATTCCTTTTCTGTGTATTTTTATTCCAAACCGACTATTCTATATTGATTGCGAATGGTTGGAAAGCTCCTATTGCTTATTGAATCTCTAACTGCCATAATCACTTCATCACTTGATTGCGCGCCAGCGCACGTTCGGGCGCATCGGGTTGCGTCTGGTCACGTTTAGGACGCATCGGCACACGAGCGGAGCTTCTTACATACACCACCATAACCACCTCCAACTTCACAAACAACCTCCGCCTGCACACCTCCACCGACACACACCACCTCTACCTCCTGCTCTTTGCAAGGAATTATAGTTTACATTTATTAATTAAATACCATATATGTATGGGTCACGCTAGGTGAATGACCTGTGTATCTGGCAAAAATGACCAGAATGGACTTAGAATTTCCCATGTTAAATCCCATAAAAAAAAATAGTTTTTTTGCGCTCGTACAAACGTAATATACCTACTCGAGATTTGTACGTATTACTTTTTCCACTACCATAACAAAAAAATTTATGTAGATTGCGGTCAAGCTGTGTGCGTGTCCGACTGCACCACAATTCCGACAAGATACGTACGTGTTGGACGAGAAGGAATTTCGGAAGGAAGCTGCAAATTTTCAGTAAATGTAAACAAATAGGCAAGATCAGGTTCTATAGCTTTTGTGATGGTGGTTTGTATTTTTCGCTAGGAAATTTTAACTTTTAAATATTACGGCACAAAATCTTTTAAACGTGATAAAGGCAAAATTTCTTGTAGAGCGAAATGTTCTGAAAAATAGAGATTCAAATTACGCCTAATTTGTTTAATAACTTCGTTTTCACTTTGTTCGCTATCCAATCGATTAAATAATGCTTTCATACAGACAATATAGGAAATAACATTCGTTAGGACCTTGAGTACGATTGCGAATTTTGGATATTAAATCATATTCATAGTAAAAAGGAAGAAAATCGCGTATGAGACACCTTCGCCCAATTACATATTTTACTCTTAGTATTACAAAACCAGGCGCTCGCCACCTGCAGAAGCAAAGAGATCGTTATCAGTCACGTGTCCAGATTCCTTTAAATTATTTACGTTTTCCAGAAAGGACATTAAACTAATTTTAGACTCATATCCCGAAAATTGCAAACCCCATTTATACACAGGAACCGTTTTGAAATGATAGCTACAACAAGCAACATTTGCGGAGTCGACAACATGCAAACATTTGTGTTCACATTTTACAAATTTATCAACACAATTCCTTGAGGAGACAGAATTTTAGACAAAAACTTTGGTTTTAGCTTTTAGATTTAGATGTACCTCCCTTAACAGCAGATATCGGGTAAACAAGTTGTAGGCATTAAAATATTTTCAAGTTCCTCTAACGGTATATTAATTTTCAAATTATTAGTTGCAAAATTGAATTTTAATCTCAATATTACGCTTCTTCTTCTCGACTAAAATTGTGCGTAATTGTACCCTATACAGACATAAGTTATCGACAGGAATGACTTTCCTACAAGACAATTCAAACTGCAATTCATTCGGTTTTAAATGTATAGAAAATGAAAGAAATGTATAAGAAAAGATAATAAGATAACTTTTCGGCAATATATTTTTTAAATAGCACAATAAACCCTCAATAATACATAAAGGCACATAAATTAATGATGCGCTTTGTGTTTTAAGAGTGCTTCATTTTAATATAATAAAATGAAGTGATTGACCTACAGGTTTAAATTGCACCACTCAATGAAGATAGCAAAGACGACAAACATCATCCATAACACACGTAAACGCATTCATTTGTATCTAGACTAAATAGTCCAGTTAATTTATACAAAAATATTGGGATTTAATGCAAAAGATCGGTTATTTATTATTCTTGGATATGTTGTAGGGACAAGTGTCACTAGTAGAAATCCAAGTTTGCAGAATCTGAGACCCTGTGGAAGCAGAGTTATAGCAAAAAAACATTGAAATTTTTCCACTTTTTTCAGTTTTTTGTCTATATTTCCTTTCCTGTGCACATGAGAGGAAAAATGATAATCGCCAATTTTGTAGAGACGAAAATTTACTAACATTTTATATCTATAACTTTTTCTCTACGGGCTATAGTTTTCTAATTACAGAGCATCGAAAATACGATAATTCGGAAGAAATGCAAGAAATATACGTTTTACAATAAAATTTATGCGTTTGTTGGATATTCTTAAATATATATTATTAACAAAACATAGTAATCTTTAAACACAATACGCTTGAAAGTATAAACAACATATAAAAGTAAATTGAGTCGTATTATACGTGCGTTATTGGTTTCTGTAGAATAGAAGCTTTGAAATGGGGAGAGTTCCCCTTACAATGGCCACTTCTCCCACCACCGTGGAATGCAGTCTTATCCACACCATCTCACTTATCAGTCTACCTGCTCTCAGCAAGTGATAGTTTACGCGTTTACCGTTTTTTTTTAAAAGTAAAATGTCTATTGTAGAATCTGGCCCTTGTTTGATTTGTCGCAATACTTTGGATGACAGTAAAGTTATAGTAATTAAAGAAAAGACGAGCGTCTCGCGGTAGAAATAACGCGGCTGTAATGACAGTTGTAAACAGATTGAGGTTACGTAATTTTTTTGTTTACATATAGTGAATGAGATCCATGGAAATTACCTATTAATTTTGTTTATTCGTGTTATTTGTAAACGAGGAGTAAAAATGAATACTTGCGAAGATTGTGGTTTTGAATTTACACAAAAGAAGAATTTGTATGCCCATTTAAGAAAGATTCATAATTTTGAATATAGGAAACCAGTTACTTTAACTAGTAAATTTTTGTGTGATACATGTGGCAAATCTTTGACCAGTAAAGCAACTTTACGTCGTCATTGCAGAACTGTTCATAAAAATACTCCAATAATTCTCAACTCGTCAAGAATCAAGTGCTTTTATGAAAATTGTACAACACATCTAAAGGGATATAAAAAACTTCGACAACATTTGGCAAATGAACATCAAATTGAAACTAAACTTGATCAACTACATTTTAATTCACAATTAGGTTTGAAGATTATTATGCAAAGTGTTAATTATATACTAATTTTATTCTGTTTAACAGAGTTCAAAAACTGAAAAAACCAAGAACAGGAAAAATCTTTGGTAATGTATATACTTCACACTTCAGCTAAATTATTGTCTGATGGCACCAAAAAAGAATTACTATAATTGCCATCGATCGTACAACTACATTCCAAAAGGCAAGGGTTTTAGAAGCTTAAAAAGCCCAGGCACTAATAAAATTGGAAGTGTTTGTCCCTCAAGAATGGAAGCGACGATAAAGAACGATGGGTCTGTTGCAGTAGACTTCTGGACAACTCATGTTGGACATACCAACGATATTGGTCGAGTTTCTTTAAGTAAAGAGAGTAAAGCAGAAATTGCAGGTATTTTCGAACATAAAGTTCTAGTTTGAAATTTTACAATTGATGTGTTTCAGGAAAATTAAAGGGAGGTGTTACATTTCAACATATATTGGATGATGTTCGTGATTCTGCTTTAAAACAAGAAAATTCACAGAGAATTTTGTTGTTAGAAACAAAAGATATGCACAATATTGTTAGGGACTTCAATATTGAGTATGGTGTGTGAAACGTCACCTAAATGATGCAATTAGCGTACGGCTCTGGGTAGAGGAGATGATGAACTTAGGAACCGACTGCCCAGTGTTATATTATAAAAGCCAAGGTGTTCTTTTCAACGTGAACAGTTGCTTAAATTTGGAAACGACAAGGTGTGCGTTGATGGTACACATGGTACAAATAGTTACGATTTTCAGCTCTACACACTAATGACAGTGGATGAATTTGGTTCAGGGTGCCCAGTGGCATTTTTTCAAATCGTGCTGACGAACTGATTTTCAAGTTGTTTTTTGGAAAAATTAAATCAAGAGTGGGTATTATATCAACTACTGTTTTTATGTCTGATGATGCTCCAGCATTTTATAATGCATAGTCTTATGTAATGGCCAAGGTACCTCACCAGTTGCTATGTACCTGGCATGTGGATCGTAATTGGCGCACGAATTTGTCAAAAATCAATGGAGGGATTGAAAAGAAAGTAGTAGTATATAAATCCCTTCGTGTTTTATTACAGTGTGTATCTATTGATAAATTTAATGACATTTTAAATCAGGTAGTAGAAGATCTTTATGACGATGTTGATACACAATCATTTGCTGAATATTTTCATAATAATTATGCAAATCGTCCAACATCTTGGGCATATTGCTATCCATTGAGTTTAGGAATAAACACTAACATGTATCTTGAATCGATGGACAAAGTTTTGAAGTATGTGTATTTGGAAGTTCGGAAAGTAAAACGTTTGGACAAAAGCATTAATGCAGTAATGAAAATTGCTCGAGATAGCTTGTTTAAACGTATAATTAAACTTGCAAAGAATACTTCCAATGACAAAATTAATAGAATTAAACAAAGTCATAAAGTAAGTCTAACAATTACATCAGATTTTATTAGACGTCTTGAAAATGATAAGGAATTTTTAGTTACGTCGTCCACTTGTGCTTTTCAACAGTATCAAGTTACTAGAGTAGATGAGGCCTGTGAAGGTTCATGCCTAAGTTGTACAAAGTGCAGCGTATGTGTTCATACATTTCAATGCACCTGTATTGACAACATGATAAAGCTTAACATTTGCAAACACGTACATGCTTGTGCGATACAGTTTTACAAATCGAATCTTGACACCTTTGCATATTAGTAACGTTAATGAACTTTTCAGCAGTAATATTTTACATGAAGCAAAATCTTCAAAAAATGATATTATTAAAAAAAAGAGCCGAGCTAATAATAGGCCTATGTGAGAATGCTTCGTTAACTGACGACGTACATCTGGCTATAATCAGGCAATTTGATAAAATCATTGACACATTAAATAAAGCAAAATCTATTGATCTAAAAACTACAGAGGAGATTAATATTAATAAAAAAGTTGAACATCAGGTGCAGCTTTTTTCAACAAAGAAGAAATCAACAAGGAATAATGATCTTAAAAAGATACCTAGAATAGCAACAAGTTAGTACAAAATACCAAGTTGTTTACATACAAGAGCTAACATATATATAAAATATTCGTGTAAAGTTAATTTCCTTCATTGCACTAAATTTAACTTCTTTTTTATCCAAAGTTTGTTGCTTATAGAAACTGATCTCTTATATTCAAATCATGAAATTTTCTTAAGTGGACATACAAAGTTATATTTTACGTAAATTCAGAACCACAATCTAGGCAAATATTCATTTTATACTTCTCCTATATAAATAAAAAGATAAACAATCAATTTAACATTAACACAGACCTCATCCAATTTATGTAAACAAAAAGAAATTACGTAACCTCAATCTGTTTACAACTGTCATTACAGCCGCGTTATTTTTACCGCGAGACGCTCCTAAGAAAAGGGTATAGCTACCTTGAATGCTGCGAGTGCTAAACGTGGACTTTACGACAATTTTTCTTTCCTAAAAGGTATGTAGGTATAAAGTTTATGTTGTTATTATAGTCACTGGCGCCATTATAATATTTGGGCAATTCGTAATAGTCACTTTGGCCAGATTTTTAACTTTTATTTATTTTCTCATTCTCTCACACGCTTCTCGCCTGCACAATTCCCAATTGAGACCAACGGTCAAAACTTGATAATTAAAAATATTATAGTATAATAATATATTATAAATATTATAGTATGACAAGTTTAATAGCTTAACTTTTTAATAAAGCTAAACCATAAGAGATATGTATCTTCAAACCCCACTGATTGTATATTTGTCGAAACGTTGCGTGTTAGAGAATGAGCAAATAAATAAAATTTAAAAATCTTGAAAGAAAAGTTACCCACCGAGGCCTTGATCTATAAGTTTCTGAGATTATTTTTTTTAGGTAAGAAACAGGTACACTACGTCCATGACAATTGCCGGAAGAAATACACTGAGGAAAAGATGATTTCAGCTTCTGTTCGTCGTGGCGGTGATTGTGGACCACAGTTCTACAAACAATCCTTTAGATTGTCAAGTGGACAGACAGGAACATAAAAAATATTTGTTTTTTGCATGGAGATGAAATAAGTGAAGATTTCATCCGGCTTCAGGTTAGACTTCCAATTTCTCGAGGAAATCCTGTTCATTCGATTGAAAAATTGGATATGCATAAAAGTGTACTAGCAGCTGCTGAACAACGAGGGGATGAATGAGCCCAGAGCATAATAAAGCAAATTGAAAATGTAAACGATTTAGTGGCGGCAGATGCAAGGTATCACCACTGCTGCCAACAAAAATTATACCAGACACCTACAAAAAGTAGTAAAAAAGGAGGTTATAGACCAACCACAAATGTTGACCATGCCATGGAAAGCATTTTCTTGTATATTACAAATAATAGTGAAGAATGTCAGTTTTACCTTGACGAATTAATGGGAGTAGTAGAAGAAGAATATCTTCCTGATTACAGGACAGTAAAAGCTCGTCTAAAAGCAGAGTACGGTGAGGATATTGTTATAGCACAGGTGTCCACAAGAAAAACTGTTGTGTATTTAAAAAACGTTGGACACAAAATATTAAATGATTCATGGTATGAAAATAAAAAGAATGATGCCCATGAAGAGCGGCTGAGAGTCGTTAAAGCGGCAGCTAAAATTGTATTGGAAGATATCCGGTCAGAAATCTACAATAACTCTGAATACCCTCCATCTGATGACTTTTTGCGAGACGCAAATTCTGTTATCCCGGATTCACTACGTATATTTTTGAAAACGGTTATTTTAAAACATAAGCGGGGTCCACTGCTTGCATGGAAAAACAAATGTGTAGCGTTGGCACATTGTATAATTTCTGGTGTTAGGCCAAGATCTTTCATTTCTTTGATCTTGACTGGGGTCAACGCCTATCTGGATCGAAACTGCGTGTCAAACTTTGCTCAGCATTAGGATTTGCTTCAAGCTACGATGAAGTAGCAAAACTTGAGATCTCTGCTATACTACGGCCAGAGACAGACACAATTATTGAGGAAGGTGCATTTCTGCAGTTTGTTTTTGACAATGTAGATGTAAATGTTAACTCGATTGACGGCCTAAATACATTCCACGAAATGGGTGACGTAATGTGTAACTCCACATACTGCACTTTCAAAGGACAATAACATTCCACGACTGAAAGAGTATGTCTCTGTGATGCGGTAAGCTCTTTTGCTTCCATTGCAATAAAACCGTGTTACACATAGAAAAACTCAGAGTGTTATGTCTCTTGATAGAGATATATTGCCATTGGCGCCAGACCTCATGTGGTTATTTGGGAAGCGGTCTAATATCCCTAATTTACCCGGTTGGAACGATTTTATGGAGCAAGTCACTGATAATGTTGATAGTACGCGTTCAAAAATTGTGTTACTCCCGTTTATTAGATCACCACCTGCTGATTATGATACTTTACTAACAGCACTTTCTTCTGCCAGAGAGAAGAGTAACAAACATTCATTAAAAAGCTGCTTTGTAACATTTGACCAACCGTTGTATATGAAATCTCAAGATATACTTGAAAGTGGAAGACATCATGAGTTGAGGAATGTTGAAATCAGGCTTGGTGGTTTTCATTTATTGATGTCCTTTATGGGCTCCATTGGCAATATAATGGCAGGGAGCGGATTGAAAGAAGTATTCAAAACGATTTATGTAGAGAACAGCGTAAACAAAATGCTGTCTGGGCATGCATATTCACGGGCCGTACGTGCGCATCTTTTAACAAATATAGTTTTGGTTAGCATAGTCCTAAATGAGGTGCAGTTTACGGAAGACGAACGAGCTGACATTGAAAGTATGCTTGGCGATGGTAACAGATCTATGATCTGAAAAATAATAGACCCACTTCGAAGTTGGATTCATTATATTCAAATGACAGTGCTTATAAAACATTTCATTCAGGCAGAGCGTGCGGGAGACTGGAAGCTGCATATCGCCATAGTCAGTAAAATGCTGCCCTTCTTTCATGCAGCAGGCCATTTTCTTTATGTAAAGAGCGCACATCTTTTCCTACAGGATATGTTAAGCCTTCAAGAACGAATGGATCCAGCTGAATTCCACAAGTTTACTATAAATGGATGTTTCACTATTCGCCGATCCAATTAGTTCTGGTCGGGAATTTGGTCAGACATGACTATTGCGCAAGTTCTAATGAAA
Organism: Platerodrilus igneus; assembly: GCA_036346225.1. Taxonomy (NCBI): domain Eukaryota; kingdom Metazoa; phylum Arthropoda; class Insecta; order Coleoptera; family Lycidae; genus Platerodrilus; species Platerodrilus igneus. The sequence continues at coordinate 1,421,222 of JARFIW010000766.1, read as the reverse complement.
TCGATGAAAAGTTATGGTGGCCTGACTCATGGACGTGGGATTACAAACAGTGTGCTTTTACGATGGACTATGGGCATGACCTTTATGCAAAACATTTGCGACGGTATTGAAACTTTTTGTGATCTCAACTCATCAACAACTAAGCAACATGTAGATATGAGGTTTTCTCGAATTGTTAGAGACGATGCAGATGTGCAAAATTGAGAAAGTGGTTTACAAATCATAATCCATTTCCAAATACTGATAAAATAATTTTGATCAGCAGTGGAATTGTTGGAGGTAAAAACATAAACTGCCATATGGCTCAACAAATTGGAATCGAAGGAATTTCCATAATTGTTGGTAACAACTTTGGGAAAGTAAGTTTAAAAAAAAGGACAAAGTGACCAATCTTGCAGCCGTTACGAGCACTGTAAAAGTAGGCAACAAGAAAGTAAAAATCGATCCGCTGACACTTTTTAGAGAGTCTGCATCATTAAGCAGTCTGATAAGCAGTTAGAAGGATACTTTAAATATGAACTTGCATCCTTTCCGTTGTCATTGTTTACGGATGAAGGCATGCGAAAGGGAACGAAATCCTCGATGTACACAGCTTTTAATGCAGCCCCCAACAATATGACATTTGGCGCAATACATTTGCCGTAGTAGATGGAGGGTACCTGCTTCACAAAATAGTCTGGCATCGCAACGATTCGGTCGGTTCAATCAAAACGAGGTATGCTAATTACGTACAGAAACATTTTGTGTCCATTGTTTTCAACGGTTATCCAGTGGATGCAGCTCAAAAAAATACTAAGAGTGCTGAACGCGCGCGTCAATCCACTGTACAATTTTGTGCAGCAATCATCTCAGTGCCACAAGAGAAATTTCTCATCAATGAGGGCAACAAACAACGTCTCATAGCAATGCTATATAACGCATTTGAACAGCAAAGCATTGAAGTAAAGCAGGCAGTGGAAGATGCAGGTGTTGACATTGTTAACACAGCAATTTCTAAGGCCACAGCCTACAATCAAGTCATCATCATTGGGGAAGATATTGATCTACCAGTGCTTCTCACTCGCTTGGCCACAAATGTGAACAACGTGTCTATACAATCATGGAACAGGTGAGTCTGCTGGTGTTGTATACGCTAGTTGCTCCTTTAAATATGGTTTACTAAAAATCCAGCAGAGATTGTTCTTTCCCTTCATGCTGTTACTGGATGTGACACCACCTCGGCAATTTTTCGTCAATGTAAAATAAAGGGCTGTACCACTCTACAGAATAGCATTGAGCTTATAGAATTAGCCTCAGTATTTACAAAACTCCACTCCTGACGACATTGCCATTGCAGGAGAGAAGTATATCGTCTGTTTGTTTGGAGGTGATATGGACACACAAAATATGGATAACCTCCGTTATCAACAATTTAGAAAAGGTGCTGCGATGGACAAAATAAATCTTGCACGGCTACCCCCAACACAAGACGCTGCCAGATTCCACTCCTATCGTACATACCACACAGTACAAAAGTGGCTAGGTTTTGAAATAAACCCTTTAGACTGGGGTTGGATGCGCGCTGATCAAGGGCTAGCTCCAATTCATGCAAGTAAATACCCTGCACCTCATACTTGCTGAATTTGATATCATGCCACTGCAAAACACATTGCCAAAGACCTTCTAGTTGTAAAAAAATCGGGCCTAAACTGCTCAAGCCTTTGTACTTTCTGCCTTGGACAATCATGTCAGAACGCTTGTGCTGATGATTTGGAAGACAGTGGCAAAGAGGAGGATGTGGATACCATCACAGGCACCGGTCTTCTTCACACTCCTGTTGATTTTTTGAATGACGAACAGAATTTTTCAATGCCAGGGCCTTCGAAAAAACCTAAATTTTAAATTCAAAAGATTACTGTTTTGTTAATAAGCTTTATTTATTATTACTTCATAGCTTCTATTCTACAGAAACCAATAACACACGTATAATACGACTCAATTTACTTTTATATTGTTACGAGCTACTATTAGGCAACCCGTCAAACACGCAAGCGCCGTAAACGTTGTATAAACTACAGCGGCCTCGAACCTTCTAGCATATAGCGGAGTATGAATCATCCATTTAATTCAGGGTATATAAAAGACCGCTGATGAAGTACAGAGTTAGTCTATATCTAAATGTCGAATATAAATTATTTCGTGTAAAGTTAATTAGTTATACGCTTTTGAAAGTCCCAGAGTAAATATAAATTTGTATTATGTGAACGTGTATATTGTACCGACAGCTTGTAGAATACATAAATAGACAAAAGCGTAATAAATAAATAGTAGTGTTAGTGTTGTTAATAGACTTATGGTTAAGAATTTAGTTTAAGAAGAGATTAGTGCTTGTAAATAGCATTAGTGTGATAGTGCTTCATTGTTAATTGGACTGAAAACATCTATAAATAAGGCATATAATGTTAATTAGGCTTGTAAATAGTGAGTAATAAAGACTTTTATTATTTTCAATATCGCTCAAATATATACGGATCGGTGTTTTACGTTGCTTTTGTGTTTTCGATTTTTGTGTAAACTCTTATCCAATTAGGATAACAAATTTGTAGAACTTGCTCTACTACAATTTGAGCAAGACAAAAGCAAAGGCAATTGTCTGCCTACACTACAATTTTGTATGGTTAGTCTTGAAATTTCGATTCTTTGTAATCAACTATCGGAAACGCACACATCAGGAGCGTAAATAGCACTCGCGCCGCCGCCGCTGTGCGGGGGCGCAGACTTTAATGGTGCGCTAGAATAACAACATAAAGAGTTATTATAATGATATGTCCTTGCCGTATTAAGCGTAATGTAACAAATAAAATATTCAAATTTTTTTAATAAAATGAATAGAATTGTTTTTATTTTATTTGTAAAATTTCAAAGCATTCAACTTTTAAAATTTAGTATTATAGACTTGAAGGATGGTTAAGTTGAATTCTCTTCATAAGCAACATGACTAGTATAATATGTTTTTCAGCTTTCTATAGCAAACTATTGAGCGCCAAGCAGTCATAAATTAAGGGTACGACCTGGACTCGGTCGGATACTAACAACATAATGGAAAAAAAACAAAGACAAAGCGTGGACCGGGCGGGTTCTCTCAATTTTATATTTTGGTTTTAGAGAATCACCGTAAAGTTTATTATTGAACAGTATTTTCAAGGTTCATGTACACTAAACAAATATTAGAAAACTTGAAATACTGTATGCATAATACTCGGGGTTCGGGTGTTTATAACGTAATTCAAGGAAAAAAATTTTTGTCAGTGTCGGTTTAGTTTCAGGTAGAGCCTCGTGTTTGAATACTAGACTTGCCTACAATTTATGTAATTTTATTGTGTTTTAAAATAGGATTTTTAAGTGTTCGGGTGATACGATAGGTTTCAGTAGTTGGGTATACTGTGTCGAGGCATAGTGTATAATTTTTATATGATCATGTTTCAATAGGATTACGCGAGTTATGTTTCGGGCCTTGGGAGCGGTGTTTTTAAAAATTACTTCCAATTCTTTGTAACAAATATTGGTTTAACTTAAACAGAAATTAATATAGAATTTTGACAAACTGGCTTTAATTATTCTAAGCCGAAATAAACTGATTTAATTGAATTAATATTAGGGCGGTAGCCTAGGTAAACAACAATGCTAAACCTGTCTCTACCCCCTCACATGGCTGTGGAAACTTGCAGAGTTACAACACATGTCTAAAATACATGGGAGAATTGAAGGCCAACAACAATATTGATTTTCTGTAGCTTGAATTCGGAATGAGACGGTAAATGTGGGTGAGACGAAGAGAGGTAGCTAAGAGGTGGAACGCTATAACGAAGAAAAGCAATATCATTGGTCTAAAGCTGGCAGTTTTGAGAAGCTCGCATCCGTTGATGTTATTGAACGAATTTCAGTGGAACAGCCCGGTAAACTGGGAATTTTTCAGACGTTACGATCAAAATTTGAAGAATTGGTTTTAAAAATAAGCTTTTCGATGAAAGAGGTTCTGTGTGGGGTCTACGAAAAGCGTATAAATATACGGGGAGGATTATTAAAGCTCTTTTGCTCTTAGATCTTATATGGCTTAGATCGCTAACGTAATTGCTATTACGTGCTCCTACGTTGTATTGATGGTTGTTTGTTCGTTGAAGTAGCATACCACATCTTATTTTAAAGTGTGTAAAGCTGTTAGTAACGTACCGGAATATATTAAAAGTGATTTACCACAAGTGGGTGCTAGCGTTACATAAGGTGCAGTTATTACACGATACAATCTAATGGTAGGATGGTACTTGGATAAGCGAATCGAAAAGCTTAACTAGTATGCGTGAAGTGTAGTGGTATGGAAGGTTAAGTTTGGTCAAGACAATTACCCGGGTAGAACTATGAAAGGCGGTTGCAGAGATTTGAATAGTGAGTGGGGATCAGTTGAATCCAGGCATAATCACGAAGTATATGGACACAACGACGAGGGTTTTTGGTAAACATCATCAGAGGTAACGATGGACGAAGCTTACTCCAGGTAAGGAAGATTAATTTCTTGCTTTCTGCTTGAACATTTGTACTGATATTTTTGTGTTTGAGTGTTTTGACTTATTGGGGGTGTATTTTATTACCATAAAACTCATTTAAGAGGGGTACATGTACAGGACAATTAATATTGATTGCTTAAAAATGTTTATTGATGATATAAAAATGTTGTTGTAAAGAGTAAACGGGTCTTTAGCTTTATTAAAAAAAAATGCGAGGTTTAAAAGCATTTAAAGTAACTGGGTTATATTGAGCTCAAGATAGACCAGAGTTAAAATCAACTTAGGGTTGCAAGACGGGCCTATCTACTCGTCTAAGATAAAATTGATGAAATATGTACCAATGTGTAAATATTTTCTTAAAAATAGAAACTTGTTAGTATGTGTAAATAAAAAGGTTGTATGTCTTGTTGCATTATTTGAGTGGTAATTTCATTTGACTGTGTTTGTGAGAAAGGAATGTACTTAGGATGGTAGGTTGGTCAGTGGATGTTTCCTCCACTATGAAGTAATAAAGCTAATGTTTTGTTAATGGCTATATAACTACTAGCCCGATTTGTATTTGTCAATAGCTCTTATTATTTTCATGAGAGTTTGTTTACAGATACATCTTACTTTATATATATATATATATATATATATATATATATATTACTCAAATTTAGACCAGGGTAGAAAATTAATTAATCACATCAAATAATTTTAATCACCGTGTATAAGGAAGCTTTGGGAAAAGGTACGCGTTATTAAAACCGTGAAGCATAAAAATTCATTCGTTTCATTAAAAATAAGGGAGTTAAATTATTTACTAGACGCTTTATATAAAAAGAAGCAGAATTAAAATGCTCAATTTTAATATAGTTTAATTATTCCAAGTAAAGAATCAAATAGAAATTACGTGCAAAATTTATATTAATTAACTCAATTTTTAAGTAACCGGTATTAAACAAAATGTACAAATAATAATTAATATTTAATTAGGATTCACTAAAAATTAAAGGGTAGAAGTCAACGCCATTCATTATTATTTTAATTGGAGTTAATTGAACCGTTAGTAACATGTAATATGCATAAAAGCGTGTAAAAACCCAATAGTATTCAAATCGTAGAAGTGTTATTTAGAAGTATTATGTTTGAACACCTGCGTATTTTTAAATGTTTTATGTTCTGCTTAAATTTTGTAGATAACAAATGGTTACAGAGAATGTTGGAGAAACCGTCGCTTAATATTCACGGGAAATGCTAATAAAGTGGGTTATTTAACAGTCCACGTGGACTGAAATAACTGATAGTAAAGAGTATCGATTTGTACCACTCAGAACAGGGTAGATAGAGACGGATAATATGCGCGGACAGAGACACAGATGGTAAAAGGCGTGATTTGAGCAACGTCACGAGAGCGGCGATTGGTTGAAAATCAGATGCAGATATGAGGTGTAAACGTAACGATTTCGATACAAAATTAATTAGTTATTCTCGGACGTGGTTGCGTGCCGTGTGGAAAATTTCTCAGATTTTCAACTGGAGCGTGTGCAAAGTTAATAGAATCGCGTGCCCGACTATCGAAAAGGGAACGTACAATGCGAAATTCTAAAAATTGTCCGTTTTGGGGACAAAAGCGACGAACAGGCTAGCCAATATATAAACCCGGACGTTAAACAGTTTCGCTCTTAGATTTTGATTATTCGATGCTTTAAAAAGTGCCCTTAGATTGTCGATTTTGATTGAATACTTTAAAACAGTTTGCTATTTACGTGCTACGATACAAGTTAGTATGCATTAGTGCACTTAGTAAAGAAGATACAAGGTAATAAAGTTTAGTTATATTTGCGAGTATTACTGTACCAAGTATCCAAATTTGTAACGATAAATGAATAATTAAAAGTAGGCAGTTTTGGCGTATAGCGTGAAAGAAGTATGAATTTCTTTGCTATTTTCGGGGGTGTTAATAATTAAATGATTCGTAAACGTGTCTGGATCCACAAAACAAGATTCAGATATACACAGATGAGTTCCAGAAAAGCCCTGAAACAACTTTAGATGAATGGTGGTGTAGAAAATTTTTAAAGGCGACCAGTAATCCGAGGACCTAAACATAACCCAGTTGGAATGGTGTGATTAACAAAGGACGATGTACATTGGAGCCACGAGTGTATTAACCTTCAGGTAACTTATGCTTTGTTGTTAGATTTTTGATGTTTTGGTGTGTGTTGAATAACTTTATAATTTATTTACTTAAAATGGACAGTAGTGAATTTGTACTAACAACAAATTTTTAATTTTAAGGTGAAATTTTCTTGTTTAAGTAGAAAGGAGTATTTAATATTTATGTTCTTGATTATGATGAAAATTTGGGCATGTCTTTGAGCTCAATTAGACGAACCTGGTTAATTAACGTAAAGGGGTGGGAAATGCTCCCTTTGTACTCAGACTCAGGTCTGCAAATATTGTTATATTAATTAGTAGGCATCGTACAAGGACTTTAATTCTGGATGCACATTAAAATGATAACAAATTTAATCTTGAAATTTTCTGATACTGAAATTTATGCCGAATTTTAATTTTGAAATTTTAATGTATTGTGAATATTGATGTAAATAGAGTTAACGTTGATGTTTGTGGTAGGAATGTGTGTTTTTTTTTATGAATGAGGATGAGAGTTTTAACTAGGTAAGCAGCCGAGGCGGAAAGAGTAAAGAGGCGATTAACAAAAGAGAATCACAGCAAATCGTAGCGCCCAAAAGTGAGGCTCGAGTTCAAAATAAAATTTTTGTGATTTTATTCCAGGAAACTGGCGAGGCTTTTTGTACATTACACAGCATTTATAACGGCCCACCGCTGGGGCTAGATTCGAAGACCTTAGTTCCCGAATATTGGTGAGGATCACGGCAATATATATATATATATATATATATATATATATATATATATATATATATATATTGTACAAAGTACCACAGAAAGTAAATTCGCTGCTTTTCATTCCGTTCGGTAACCGTGTTTCACTTGTGGCAACAAAATCGTATTCACAATCAAATATATTAGCTGTAAATTCATCAATCTTACCTCACATTCTTCGAACATTTTGATAATAACACATAAGGACCTAACTGTAGGATTTATTTAGTTTTTTTGTACAATACTAGGTAATACCATGAACAAATTTTATAGTGAGATTAGTTTCCCCATTTTCCACTCTTTCGTTGAATGGCTTTCTACACTTAGCAATTAATTCTCTTTGATAAAGTGTTTCACATTTTCAAAAATACATGTTTAAAATCGGAACACGATTTTAAGAGCATTCTGTCTTTAAGAACATTATAAACCTGATAAGTGCTATCTATTGCAACCCATAGGGGGCGAGGTTTACCTGCATTTACCTTCTGAATAGTAAGCTTCCTATCTTTTGAGACGACGTCAAATATATATTATTCTAGTTGCTTGAAAAATGTTGTTGACTACTCATCATGACTTTCTGGTAAGCCATAAACAATTAAGTTGTTTCACGTTTAATTCGTTCTTGTGCTTCTCGGACAACTATTCAAGAGACAACTGTGAATGTTGAACAGGTCGCGTTTTCAAATTTTCCAATCTAGTTAGTACAGAATTCAGCATCCTTTTCAAAGCTGTAAATTGATCAACGGTATTGTTGCAAACATTACAAAAGAACTTAACGCCTTTAGTTCGTTTCGTTGGCGTGTAATACATTTGGCATGATAATATATAGGTTAGGAATTTTCACATACGCAAGAAAGCCAACTGAAATTTTTTAGTGCGAATTCGCAAATTCCCGTAAAAGAACATCTTGAGGACCACCTTACACGTAAACACGCTCAGGGTTGCTAGGAATCATAAATTGAAGCTAAGAACATTTGTATTAATAAATGATCTTTAGTTAATAACGCTTAACAATTGTCTAATAATACGGCGCGTGATGAATACCCACGCAAAAGGTTCATTCGCATGCATTTTGTGTGATTATACTGCGTCACGAAAAAGTAATTTACAAACACATTTTCGGTTGCATACTAGTGAACGTCCGTTTGCGTGCAATTTGTGTAATTATACTGCATCACAAAAAAGTAATCTAAAAAGACATTTTCGATCGCATACTAACAAACGTCCATTCGCACGCAATTTGTGTGATTTTACCACATTACACAAAAGTAATTTACAAGGACATTATCGGTCGCATACTAACGAACGTCCATTCGCATGCAATTTGTGTATCTATACCGCATCACGAAAAAGTCGGTTACAAGAACATTTTCGGTCGCATACTAACGAACGTCCATTCGCATGCAATTTGTGTGATTATACCACATCAGACAAAAGTCATTTAAAAAGGCATTATCGGTCCCATACTAACGAACATCCATTCGCATGCAATTTGTGTGACTATACCACAATACAAAAAAGTAATTTACAAGGACATTATCGGTCGCATACTAACGAACGTCCATTCGCATGCAATTTGTGTATTTATACCGCATCACGAAAAAGTCGGTTACAAGAACATTTTCGATCGCATACTAACGAACGTCCATTCGCATGCAATTTGTGTGATTATACCACATCATACAAAAGTTATTTAAAAACACATTTACGTTCGCATACTAACGAACGTCCATTCGCATGCAATTTGTGTGATTATACCACATCAGACAAAAGTCATTTAAAAAGGCATTATCGGTCCCATACTAACGAACGTCCATTCGCATGCAATTTGTGTGACTATACCACATTACAAAAAAGTAATTTACAAGGACATTATCGGTCGCATACTAACGAGCGTCTGTTCGCATGCAATTTGTGTGATTATACCACATCAGACAGAAGTCATTTAAAAAGGCATTATCGGTCCCATACTAACGAACGTCCATTCGTATGCAATTTGTGTAATTATACCGCATCACAAAAAAGTTATTTACAAGAACATTTTCGGTCGCATACTAACGAACGTCCATTTGCGTGCAATTTGTGTGCTTATACCACATCATACAAAAGTTATTTAAAAACACATTTTCGGTCGCATACTAACGAACGTCCATTCGCATGCAATTTGTGTGATTATACCACATCAGACAGAAGTCATTTAAAAAGGCATTATCGGTCCCATACTAGCGAACGTCCATTCGTATGCAATTTGTGTAATTATACCGCATCACAAAAAAGTTATTTACAAGAACATTTTCGGTCGCATACTAACGAACGTCCATTTGCGTGCAATTTATGTGATTTTACCACATCATACAAAAGTTATTTAAAAACACATTTTCGGTCGCATACTAACGAACGTCCATTCGCATGCAATTTGTGTGATTATACCACATCATACAGAAGTCATTTAAAAAGGCATTATCGGTGCCACACTAACGAACGTCCATTCGTATGCAATTTGTGTAATTATACCGCATCACGAAAAAGTCGTTTACAAGAACATTTTCGGTCGCATACTAACGAACGTCCATTTGCGTGCAATTTGTGTGATTATTCCACATCATACAAAAGTCATTTAAAAAGACATTTTTCGTCGCATACTAACAAACGTCCATAAGCATGCAATTTGTGTGATTTTACCACACCATACAAAAGTTATTTAAAAACACATTTTCGGTCGCGTACTAACGAACGTCCATTCGCATGCGTGTGATTAAACCGTGTTACGTAAAAGTAATTTACAAAAACATTTTTGGTCGTATACTAGTAAATGACCATTCGCATGCAATTTGTGCAATTGTATAATTATAGCTAGCTGAAGACACTGTGTTTGATGATCCGGTTGAAAAATTTAGAATCATCGTATTCAATGCAGTTCTAGATATCTTGAATTTACAAATAAATCTAAAATTTGAGAGTATGAGAAAAGTAGTTAATCTCTTCTCTTTTCTGCATCAGCAATTGCATTTTTTAATATATACGAAATAGATATATCAAATCCGATTGCAACACAAATAATTAGCTTCAAGAACTTAATATTCCACCATTTCAAAATGCACAGCATAACCACAATTGCTGAAGTGACCTTCGTTGCTCTTGTTTTTAACTGTCGGAAACGCCATGGGCTCTTACAAGTATAGTTAATAACAACTTCACTTAGTTTTCAAATGTGCAGGAATGACTAATGACAAAGTAATTGCGGCGTAGGGCGGGTTGCGGCGTGAAGGGAACTATACCAAATACAAAAGCAACAAGTGAGGTTCCTTGCGACAAGTCAAATTTTTGGGATGTCAAATATATACGTTTGCGTATATTCGAAAACAAACTCGTTTATAGTTATTTCTTGCATTGATAATTACGCGTAAGTTACTTTGCCTTCCTCTTTACGATACAAGTGTTATATCCATTTTATTTTACGTCCATAGTTTAGTGATTTTTAGGGTTCCGTACCTTATAAGGTATAACGGAACCTTTATAAGATCACTCTCGTGTCCGTCCGTCCGTCTGTCACAGAGATTTTTCTCGAAAACTATGTAACGTAGGAATTTGAATTTTCTCACAATGCTAGCTCTTTATGGCGCGCACATATGTCGGCAGTTAGAAAATAGAAAACATATTTTTAGATTAAAATAGCGGGAATTAATTCCGTCAAAAGAAAAAAGTTTTAATAAATATATCGTATGAGGTATCATTTGAAAGAGGATTCTAAAAGGCTTCTAAAACTATTTTTTTTATAATTTTCGGTTCAGCAGTCTTCATGATATAGCTCAAAATGTGCAAAAATGCCCGTCCCTCCCCTGTTCTCCTACATTTCCAAAGCTAAAATTTTGATTTTGATAGGGATAGTAGCTATTGAGTCAGATTATCGGACAACTGCTGGTTTTTTTGACAGTATAAGTTGCTGGGAAATTTTTTTTCAAACACAGTAATAGACAACGTATTTACTAATGTACCAGTACAATGTTGGACAATATATTCATTTTTCATTCATATATATTGCTGTAATTATAGGGTTAATTTAGGGGTAAGTTAAGTCATAGGGGTCGTAGAATAAACAAAAAAAACTCCCAAGTAACAAAAGCACATAATTACAGATATTAGAAGAGTAAATAGGTCATTATAAATATTATTAGTTGAGAGAACACTGTATATAGCAGTACAAGCGATTAAAACACATATCCAAGAGTAGCTACGAGCAAAGGTAAGAATTTAAAAATGTAACGAAACGCATTGAAATTAAATCAGTGAAAAACCTGCATGAATTGGCCAGATACATATTCAAAAAGTGTGTTAATATATCATGTTAAACGCACGCAGAAATTATGCATTATTTGAAAAGCGTACGTGATCTAAAAAAATCACATTTGTTAAAAAATCCAATTTATTAGGAAATAAACAAACACCAAATTTATTCCATTCAGAGTAGAATAAGGCCAACAACAATAGTACGTGATTTGTTGGACGAAGATTCCTGGGATTTCTGAATCAAATGTGATGTATTATAATGAATTACGTGACATTCTTAGCATCGCTTCATACAATTGAAATACACAATTGGTAAAGTTTTCCAAAATAACAAGAGATAAGACACTTGGTCTCGCCTAACTCGTGAAGTCAACGAATCGCAAACAAAAGGGACCGATCCTATTTATATATATATATATATATATATATATATATATATCATAACATTTGAATATCGAGTTAGTATACTTTAGAAACTGGGCAGGACCTATACTTGAAAGTGCTAAATATTAACGTGAACAGTTAATTAAATTAAAGTGCAAAATAAAGACTGTATAATTGTGCAAGCGAGCCGTACTTCTGAAGATGTAAGTAGATAAGATTTAGTGAAATTATACCATTTCTAATAATAAATAAAATAGGGCTCTCAATTACCATCCTAATTACCATCTTAATCACCATCTCAATTACAATCTCAACTGCAATCTTAATTACAATCTTAAATTACAATCGAAATAACGTTACGATTCCTGTTAAAACTTTTAATAACGATCAATTACGATCTTAAATACAATTTTGGATACGAGACTCTGGAGAATGCTGCCTGTTCAAGCAATTTGATAATCTCTGAAAATGGTAAATATTCTATTACGGAAATGAAAAGCCTGTCATTGAAATAAACTCACCAATAACGATTTGGATACTAATTTGGTTGGATGTCGACTTCAATTCATGGGAATGCAGAGCAGCTACTGAATCACTTCAGGTTAGATATTTTAATATGATTTATTTTTAAAAACTGTTTTTATCTCAATAATAATTCAAAGTGTAAGAGCCGACAAATTGGGGTTTTGTATAAATTTATGAAAAGTAATAGACATCTTGAAACGTTTCAAAAGGTCTCTAAATGTAATAAAAAGCTCGTTTTGCTGGCTTGATTTTCTAAAAAAACTGACAGATGTAAATAATTAAAAAAGGGAGAAGATATTTAAAAAGGTTGTAAATATTTAATCATTATACTGTGTATTGTAGAATTGCTTTATTTAATTGAATCAGCTAGTCGAGGCAAAGAAAATTATAAATTAACATTTCTACAAGTGCTTGAGTAATAAAAGAATAAATCATAGCGTAAATATGTACGCCCAAGCCGTGGGGCGAATATCATAGTAAATATTGCGTCCAAGCGTAGGGGCTAACAATAGTTACCACAGCAATATATATATATATATATATATATTTAATGCTGTAATTATAGGGTTAATTTAGGGGTAGATTAAGTCATTGGGGTCGTAGAATAAGTAAAGGAAACTCCCAAGTAACAGAAACATATAATTATAGATATTATAAGAGTAAATAGGTTATTATAAAAATTATTAGTTGCGAGCACACTGTATATAGCAGTACAAACAATTAAAACACATATCCAAGAGTAGCTACTAGCAAAGATTAGAATTTAAAAATGTAACGAAACGCATTAAAATTAAATCAGTGAAAAACCTGCATGAATTGGCGAGATAAACATTCAAAAAGTGTGTTAAGGTATTATCGTAAACGTACGCAGAAATTATGCATTATTTAAAAGCGTACGTGATCTAAGAGAATCGCAGTTGTTCGAAAATCCAATTTATTAGGAAATAAACAAACACCAAATTTATTCGATTTAGATTAGAATAAGGCCAACAAACAAGACTACGTGATCGATATGTATGAAAATTCCTGGGATTCCTGAAGTAGATATAAGGTATAACATTTGAATTACGTGACTTAGAGCACCGCGTCATACAATTAAAATACATACAATTGGTAAACTCTCCAAAATAACAAGTGATAATATGCTTGGCCTCGCCTAGCACGTGAAGCCAGCGAATCACAAACAAAAGTGGGACGATCCTGTAAATATCCTGAGAATTGAATATCGAGGGAGTATACTTTGAAACTGGGCAGTAACTATACTTGAAAGTGCCAAATATTTACGTGAATAATAAATATTTGTTAACAGTGAAGTTCTAGAGTGTATATTTGTGAGAATTGTGCCGTACTTCTGAGACGGCTCTGAATGTCCATCTGAATTCCTATCCGAATGTCCATTTAATTGAATCAGCTAGTCGAGGCAAAAGAAAATTATAAATTAACAATTTCACAAGTGTTTGTGTGGTATAAGGGTAATATCACTAGCATTTTTATTGCACCCAATCGTAGGGGCTGGGAGATATCACAGCATAATTTATGACGCCCAAGTTGAGGGTCTCGTATATATATATATATATATATATATATATTGCTGTGATAAGGGGTTGTTTAAGGGTGTACTTTATAGTAAAGGTCGTTTAGAAATGAGAAATTACCATAGGCAGCAGAAAACTGCATTTATTTAGTAAAAAATTGAGAAATGGAAATAGTTTGTAAATAGTAAGCAGTCAACACCCTGTATATAAAGTATAAATAGTTTTAATCGACGCAAATAAACATAGGAAGACGCATAGTTAGCGTAGGAATAAGGAAGACATGCATTAGGTAAATAGTAAATATTTAATACCCTGTAGATAAAGTTTTAGTCAATTTAGGTAAGGCGAGTAATGATATTTTTCAGTGGAAACACGCGTATTTTGTAAGTAAACTTAATAAAGTGTAATTAAACACGCGTTCAAAAGAGTTCCAAACAATTAGGTTAATACGGAGATAAGAAATAGAGCTTCAGGAAGCATAATGTAAATGCGTACAAATAGTTAATAACTTTGATAAAGAGAAGTGATTAAAAATTGCGTAAATAACATGCAGATATGAAAATTAAAAGTCGAATTGCATCAGTTGTTTATGGAAATGCGATTAGATTCGTCAAAACACCGCATGTTTGATAACGAAGCAGCTGCGAACAGGTCACAATTATTTGAAAGCATAGAAAATTACATCAGAAACTACTTTAAATGCAAAGATTCGATTGGTTAAAATAAACGACGAGTTTGTAGACCATACCCACTGACGGAGTAGGAGAGCAATGATATATTAGCAGGTACAGTGATAACGAACTCAGTTTTCAACTCAACAAAGGCCGAGGTGCGCCACTATGAAATAAAGTGATACGTAATAATAATTCAAAGTGAAAAATTGTATAAGTGCGAAGATGAAAATTATGATTGCCGATTAAACGTAAGTAGATTTTGGGGAATTTTATTTTAAACTAAAACACAATAATAATAGGGCTCTGAGTCCGTGGAGGATAATAATACAATTTCGAGTTTGGGGAGGATGATAATCCAATTCTAAGTTTGTGGAAATTGATAAGAAGTAATAAGTCTGAATGAGATGACAATAAATTGGGGTGCATAAGTATAAGTTAATAATGGTAGTCCAGAGGGTGATGGCAACAATTTAAATGCAATGGTTCAAGCGTGTGGATAAACAATATTTCGAATGGGCATGTAATAATCTTGAATTGAGGGAAGATAATTTTTATTCAAATGGATGGCTTAATGCATGGGAAATATTAGCTGATTATGGATGCGTCAATGCGAAGAAGAAATACACCAGGTTAGATTTTTAGTTGTAAGACATTATTTTTCCATATTTTTTATTTGAATATTGAATTTGCTTAATATAAATGAATGTGAAAACGTCAACAAAACAGAGGACTTGAATACGTATAAAGTGCGTGATCTGATAAGAGGTTTTGAACGTTCTACACTTCTTTTATAAAGATAATAGGTATTTTTGGTGACTTTGGGATTGATTAAAAAGTATATGATTTTTGATAAATGAGATTTACAACATTAATTAATTGAAAAGTGTATTTTAAATAATTTACAAGAACTGTACATAATATTTGTTTTATTATATAGAATCAAATTAACTGAATTTATAATTCCAAATAAATGCTAGTCGAGGTCATAAGATAAAGTTAATGGGAGTGAGTTGATAATTTCAACAATCGAGGAGGTGCTATAAGTTGAATACAAAATTGATAACGAGTAAGGCGGCAACATATCAAATTTTGTTATTGGTCGACAAGGTAGGTACAAGATAAAATCCAGCTAAGTCCTGGAGGGAGTTTATAGCAATAGAAATAAGACAGCCCAACGTCGGAGATTGATAATTACAATTCTTGTTTAAACATAGCAATATAAACATGGTCACCCAAGCGATGGGGCGCGAATAATTTAGGGAGCATAGCAATATATATATATATATATATATATAAATATTATAAGTAGTTTTTTACACAAGGTAAGTTGATAAATACTAACGTATTGCAATTAATAAGATGAAATAATAACTTAGACTTTTATAAGTAAAGCCCAAATGATCATTTCAAATCGAGCTAGTAATTGAAAGAAGGAAAATATAAGGCCTTGGACAGGATTTGAACCTGCATCTCAGTTTTGCCGGAACTGTGCGTTTACCAATTACGCTACCGAGGCCGATGGCTATAATTGGGAAATTTACAAATCTAAATCGTGTACAGAACCATATATAGACCTAACTTTCAATTACGTTTAGCATTTTTGTCAATCATATCTGAAATTGTCAATTTTTGACTTATATCAGATATAGACAGGAAGCAACGCTCAAAATCACGGCTATAAGCCAAGTATTAATATATAAATATCATAAGTAGTTTTTTACACAAGGTAAGTTGATAAATACTAACGTATTGCAATTAATAAGATGAAATAATAACTTAGACTTTTATAAGTAAAGCCCAAATGATCATTTCAATATATGGTACTGTACACAATTTAGATTTGTAAATTTCCCAATTATAGCCAGCGGCCTCAGTAGCGTAATTGGTAAACGCACAGTTCCGGCAAAACTGAGATGCAGGTTCAAATCCTGTCCAAGGCCTTATATTTTCCTTCTTACTAGCTCGATTGAAATGATCATTTGGGCTTTACTTATAAAAGTCTAAGTTATCATTTCATATTATATATTATTTCATATATATATATATATATATATATATATATATATATATATATATATATATATTGCAATGGATCTCTACAGAAATTCTCGCCCCAAGGATTGGGCGCCATGAAAGTGGAATAGATCTCTTTTATACCAATTCGAGCCCTAGTGTCGGTGGGCCGTCATAAAAATTTTTGAAATAAAATTAATTAAAAAAATTCTTAGAATACCTTTGGAACGCCTCCTTATTTCTGCACACCTCGGCTAAAATCTGCTTCTTCTTGAATACCTACCATCCTAAGTTCATTCCTTTCTCACAAACACAGTCAAATGAAATTACCACTCAAATAATGCAACAAGACATACAACCATTTTATTTACACATGTTAACAATTTTCCATAAGCACGAAAATATTTACACATTAGTATATACAGTTTTCTGAAATGTTACCATCTCAATCCTTAAATCGTTTAAAACTTTATGATTTTTATATATTTCATCAATTTTATCTTAGACGAGTAGAAGGGCTCGCCGTGCAACCCTAAATTGATTTTTATTCTGATCTATTTTGAGCTCAGTATAACCCAGTTACTTTAAATGTTTTTACACATCGCATTTTTGTTTAAAATAAAGCTAAAAACCCGTTTACTCATTACAACAACATTTTTATGTCATTAATAAACATTTTTAAATACTCAATATCAATTGTCCGGTACATATACCCCTTCAAATGAGTTTTTATGGTAATAAAATACACCCCCAATAAGTCAAAACACTCAAGCACAAAGTACCAGCACAAATGTTCAAGCAAAAGCAAAAAATTAATTTTCTTTACCTGGAGTAAACTTCGTCCATCGTTACCTCTGAAGATTTGTTCCAAAACCCTCGTCGTTGTGTCCATACACTTTGCGATTATACCTGAATCCAACTCATGTCCACTAGCTATCCAAATCTCTGCAACCACCTTTAGTATTTCTACCCGGATAATGGTCTCGATCAAGCTTAACCTTTCATAACCACTACACTTCACACATACTAGTTTTAAACTTCTCGACTCGCTTACACAAGTACCATCCTATCCTTAGATTGTATCGTGTAGGAACAGCACCTTTTATAAGCCAGCACCTACTTGTGCAAATCACACTTTTAATACATTACCGGTACGTTACTAACAGCTTTTACACACTTTTAAATAGCATGTTTTATAATAATTCAACTAATAAGCGATAATCAGTACAACGTAAGAGCACGTAATAACAAATACGTAAGAGATATAAGATCTAAGAGAGCTTTAATACCTCTCCCAGTGCATTTATACGCTTTTGAATACCCCTCGCGGAGCCCCTTTTCATCGAAAAGCTTATTTTCCAAACCGATTCTCAAAATTTTGACGTAACGACCTTCAACGTCTGAAAAATTTCAAGTTTACCGTGCTGTTACATAGAAATTCGCTCAACCACATCAACCGACGCGAGCTTCTCAAAACTTCTAGCTTTTGACCAATTATATTGCTTTCCCCCGGTGTATACGTCCAACCCTTAGCCACCTTTCTTCGTTTCACCCATATTTATTGTCTCTTTTAGAACCCCTCTCAAGCTACAGAAAATCGATATTGTGGTTGGTCTCCAAATCTCCCGCGTATTTTAGACGTGTATTGTAACCATCGTTTTATTATACGTGTTTTCTGTCTGTTTTACATTATAGATATTTCATTTCACTTCGTCCTCAAAGCATTCGTTATTTTAACAGCTTGTCGCACCGACCCTTACAAACAATTCTATAGAATTCCGTCCCAACGTATATTTCAGTTCTTTGAACTTGACATTTAACTATCAGGTGCTTCTTTGAAGTAAACTATCCGTTTAAAATAATAATTCCGAGTTTTAGCATTTCTTAGGATTTGTATAACGAACGTTTCGTTTATTTAAATGGAAATATGCGTTTAAATTATTGATTTTCTATACTCAAAAGCTCCGTTTTTTATCCGATGCGCTTGATTTAAACTACTGCGTATCCTTGAGTTTCATGTACTCTAAAGCTTCTCCCCTTTATGCCATTTTAACATTCTGATTTAGAAATACAAAAATATCCTAATAACCGTTTGTTTTCACTATCTAAATTGATTAATTTGGCGCGTAAATAAATTGTTCCTATTTGCTATATACACAGTTGATAAAAATTTATTATCTAGACCTATAAAATACCCTTCTTAACCTATAATTTCCACGACAATATATATATATATATATATATTGTGTGTGTGTGTGTGTGTGTGTGTGTGTGTGTGTGTGTGTGTGTGTGTGTGTGTGTGTGTGTGTATGAGATTGAAGCCCATTATAATTAATTAACACTTAAATATCATTAACGACGATTTATACTTAAATTTTATTAAATACAAAATATTCAATTGATCCATACTTAAGATTTCATTAAGCACATAGCATGGTGAATAATTTATACTTATTGGACTAGTAATTATCTACAGTCAGTTAAAAACTAGAAACCATAAGATTTTAAACAGCACTGGGTCTTTTGAGTGAATTCAACAGTCATAAAATCACAAAATTCCATGACCAGAGGATGTAGGGCTTTAGTAATAATTAGTATGTTATTATATTAAACCAGAAAGAATAATGAAAACCAGCTACCTAAAAAAACGAATGCTTATAATATGTAAATAATTAAGATATAAAATGTGTAAACAAAATACCCATGTCAAAAATAAATGTAATGATCTATATTCTATGTTAATCTAAGGACTCATTATTATGGTACAAGAAGGCTGGTGATTGTAAATTGCATGATAAAAAATGTAAAAGAGTAGGCTGAAGGACGATTGCTTAAGTTGAGTTGCCTAGGAAACAATTATTATTATTAGGAATTATGATGCTTTTAAAGATTGATTAAAAACTTTTTTTTTTAAATGAAGAAGTTTTTTGTTGAATTTAATCCTGTTCATTATTGAAAATAAGTATTTGAATATTGTGCAACGTCATCAAAGCTGAAGATATATGCCAGCATGTGCAGTATTGAAATAAATAAAAAAGGTTCATTCAATCTCGTTGAATTTAAAAAAGGTGGTTTGAAGACGAAGCCAGAATATACGCGTGGAGTAGCAACAGGAAGCTGGATTCATCATAAAGCAGTAGGTAGAGTGGGAGATTTCAGTGCGAGTACCAGGATCATCATAGAAGTTGGTCATCGTACTTGGAACCAGTTTTGGTAACTCAGTCGTTTCATCAAAAGTACTACAAACTGTAAAGTGTCCAATTTTTTATTAGTATTTATAATTTGTATTTCACATTGGTTGTTTCTAAAACTAAAACCAACTATTAATCACATATAGAGAATCTTCAAGTGAAGTATTTAATTCAGGAAGCGGTCCAACAACGAAAGCTGTGAAGAGTTGTATATACCTTCTGGAGACGAAATAAGGTATTTATCATAGTTACTATCTGAAAATTAAAATTTTAACTCCCAGTGCGGTAATTAAACATTCACTAACAATTAATATTCTAAAATAGGTTAAGGGTTACTGTTCTATATAGTTTGGTGTAGAACTAACCTTATCGGCATTTGTGTTTTTTATAAGCTTATTCTGATTTTATACAGAGGGAGCTAGTATCCACATATTTGCAATTTGATATTAGTCATTGAACCCAGAACTAGTATCATTTTAATTTGAAATTAACCCTGAGAGATTTGTTTGGAGTTTTAAAAAGCCGAGGTATGCAATTTTTAAAATGAACAATATATTTAGGAGCCGCTTATACTTTTAGTATTCAAACATAAAAGGTATTCAGGAGCTTAGAACCGAAAATTGCTATTTTAGCGATTTTTGAAACTTTCTTCTAAATTAATCACATTTAAATTAAATAAATAAAAGGGGAAAGAATACAAACAGAAAAGGTGGCATACCCAAAGTGGGGCAAGATATGGAAGAAGTGGTCTTTGTAGTAGAGTTTTTGTTTGGTAAATATTTCTAGAATAAGCTATAGGTGGGGCCCGTAAAGCAGGAGAATTAGTTTTGGATTACAGCATAATAGAGAAGATGAATAACGAAGATAGGCTCATCACCAGATCAGAGAGAGTTTATGGGATGGAGACAGGAATGAACGTGCGAGAAGAGGTAGCAACGAATGCTGTGGACCACAAACAGGATGGACGACCGGGGTATTTGGAGCCAGAGGTAATGGTGGTAGAAAACATGGAGTCTTCTGGAGAAGGTGTACAGGAGGACAAGCAGAACGAAAGGCAGGCTATTATGAGATTTCTTATGAATTTTCAGACAGAGATGAAGGTTGCACGCACGGAAGTAAAAGAAAGGTTAGAGTTGATGGAGGTCCGAATGGAAGGGATCACAAAGTCTGTGCAGGAAAGTTTTAATTTATTTAGGGCAGACGTGCAGCAAGAGGTGGATACCAGGATGAAGGAAAACTGGGGGAAACAATTACTGGGATACAAGAAGATGTAAATAGAATAGACAAGAAACATAAGAAAAATATCAAAATTTAGGGGAAAGTTTGCGAATAAATCAAGCAGAGAGTTTAAATTCAAAAAATGAAATTTTAGGTCAGATTCGAGTTAACCAGGAGGAGGCAGGAAAGCTACGAAGGAGCACGGTGGTATTTGGAGATCGGGTAAATGGAAAGTTCGGCGAGGTGGAAGGAGAAATTGTGAAAATACGAGAGCAAATTAGGGGTGTCGAAAGAAGTAGGTGGAATTGCGATCAGAGGTATTGGTATAAGATAGGAAAAGAAACGTTGCCAAGATTCGAGGGTCGGAAACACAAACAGTCAATGGTGTTTTTAGATAAATTGGATAAAATTGCAGCTAACAAACCCGAGAGGATAAAGGTGCAGATAGTGAGTGCAGTTTTAGGGGGCCAAGCGGAAAAGCGACACAGCATTGTAGGAAGATAGTATGAAACGTACGATGATTTCCGCAGTGTTCTTATTGATCACTATTGGGTAAACACGCACCAGGCAAGTATACGAATGGATTTGACGACAAGTCGGTACCACACGTATCTTGGAACAAGGGAGGACTACATAATAGACAGCCAAGCGCAGCACCTGACACCCAAGATGAGAGAAGAGGAGATTGTGCAATTGTTGTCGCGTCATATGGAAATTGAGATTACCAGGGCAGTGGCCATTCAAAATATTAAAACCTTAAAACATTTGTTAGAAATTGCAAGAAATTACAATTTGGTTAGTACTTTAGAGAAAAACAGACAAAATTTTGATAGATATGGAGAAAGGAATAGAAATCAAAAGGACGATAACACAAAAGGAACGAATGGAAATAACTACAGGGGATCATATCAGAATTGGAGTCACAGATTTAACAGCAGTAATACATACAATGGGAATACATGGAATAGAAATGCTGATCAAAAACGGAGATATTTCCAGCCACGGGGAGACACGAATGGAAGATTTCAGGGAAATAGAGCACTAAGACAGCAAAACAAGGATCAGCGAAAACGGGAAGCGGTGATAGAAACCAGGACATAGGAAGGAATGCGACGTTACATCAAATTACGACAGGGCCAAGCAGAAGGGAAAATGAGGACAGGATTGAAGTGGCTCAAATACACAATAAGTCCACGAACGGAAAAAAACCGTCGAATTATTAGGGTTAGATGTGTTCAGTTTGGGCACACAAAGTAGTTTTAGTTATGTAAATAATTTGTTAGAAAGTAAGATCGTTAATAAAAAGAGTTTGCCTTTTATTCATATATATTTAAATAATTGTTTACATGTTGCATTGGTGGACACAGGTTCGCAATTATCATTAATAAAAGAGGAAGTTGTCATAAAACATGCTAAAGTATTGCAAGGGAGGATATGTAAAGTAAAAAGGATTAATTTATGATCAGCAAGGGGGCGAAAGTTATCGACAATCAATAGGTCAGATAGTATACCAGTGTTAGTAAGAAAAACCAGGCTAGGTGAAGCAAAATTTTTAATAGCATAGGGGTTACAGTTAGATTTTATTGTAGGGATTGATTTTATAGAAGGATTCGGTATGACAATAAATGGAAACGACAGAACGATTCAGATTTTAAATGTAAAAAGGAATTGGGTGGAGCCAAATGGAAGTTCGATTAAGGGTAATGATAGTATAGATAGGAATATAAATAGGGACAGTCATTACGAAGGAAATGATGGGATTAGATTATGTAATATATTAGAGAAAGTTTTTGAGGAGCAACAGATTGGTAAAATAAGGGACGGTACGAGAGAGCAATTAGAAAAGATATTTAATGAGTATGTAGGGGTATTTGATGAAGAGCCTAAGTTAACCAGACAGTATACGCATAGATTGGAAGTGACTGAAGAAAGTAGTTTCAACACAAAAATTTATCCAATTCCTTTTGCAATGAGAAGTAGGGTAAAAGACGAGATTAAGAAAATGCTTAGGGACAAGATAATTGAACCAGCGAGGACACCATATGTAAACCCAGTAGTTGTTGTGCCTAAATCAGAAAATGATAGTATTAGAATTTGTTTAGATGCTAGGAGACTAAATGCAATGACAAAGCCACAGTACGAACAACCACAATCATTAGATTCTTCTTATACAAAGTTAGCGACAGAAAATTATTCAGGAAATTGGATTTGAAAAATTCATTTTGGTTGATACCATTAGAAAATAAAAGTAGAAAGTACACAGGATTTAGCATAGAAGGGAGGATTTATCAGTTTGGTGTAGTTCCATTTGGGCTTTCAACATCATCCGCAGCATTGGTTAAAGCGATGCGAAAGTTATTAAATGAGTACGAAAATTTTTGTACGCACTACGTTGATGATATCTTGATCATTTCTAGAGATGAAAAGGAGCATCTGGGGCACTTGAGGAAAATAATACAAAGGTTGGACGAGGGAGGACTTAGTTAAATGTAAAAAAATGTGATTTTTTCAAAACAGGGGTAAAATATTTAGGATTTTTGATTAGTGATGAGGGTATTAGGATGTGTGACAAGAGATTAGAAGAATTAAAAAAGTTAAATCAACCAAGGAATTTGAACCCAGTAAACAATATAACGTTTTATTCATGTTACATTTCAGTTAAATTTCAATGTGAAACGTAAAATTTCAACGAGAAAATCACATGTTTATTATGTTGGAATGTAACAGTTCCAACACGTGTTTTATCAACATTTTTATCACAGCTCTTTTTAACGTATCTTTTATGTAATTTGTATATATAAATATGAATATTTAGCATGACATAATTACTCTTAATTCATACATTTTGATATTTATAGAACATAAGGATGCATACATTGTTTTAATTTAGCGGCGCATCGGATACACAAAGTACAGCAATATAATAAATAGTATTAAACATATGCAGCATTTTTAGAATGATTCACGTTCGGATTCGCCAGCCTGTAAAAACCAAACGATTAAATGTAGAATGTCTCATTACTCATATCTCACTCTCTCTTAAGGTATTATTTCTAAGTTTCATCTTTGTTACTTGGAATAGTTACCAACAACGTTGCTGGAAGCTAAACTGATAGTAATCTTAATGTAAAATGAAAGAAGATATACGACGGACGCGACAATAAATGGTTTTGAAAGAGTTCTAGAATGATAGGAAAATATAAAATAGTGTATATTGATATATTTCACTATTTTAAAATTTTTTATGATTTTGGGCTTTTTCAACAAGTAAGTAACAATATATTCTATATATGTAAATATCTATTTCCGCTATTTTTGGGGGAAACCAAAATGTATCAATTTTGTAAGGATGCAGAATTGCTAGTAGGATGTGTGATATATATATATATATATATATATATATATATATATATATATATATATATGGGTGGCTTAAATACAGAATTTCCCATAAAGTAAAGATATTCAGGCAATTTTTAATACTAAACGTAATAATAAACCTGTTGTGTGAGGGGTTTGACATCATTTACTGAATATTTTGGCTTCAGGTCATTTTATGCTGTGCAATTCAAAGGATTATACTTGTCCAAGGGGTGTTTGACTCTATTTGTGTGGTTAACAGTTAGATTTTACCTCTTGTAATAATTATTAGTAGTTAACACCTAAAAGGAATTAGGTTATTATTGTTAATTTGATAATTATATACTTAGCTGTATTATGAATAATGGAACCAATCATAATTAATAATAAGAAGCATGTCTTCATTGTATAGATGATTATCTGTGTTTTTCAATGTCTTTTTATAGGTGTATAAAGGATCATAGTGAGTAGAATTGTTGTTGCTAGGTGATAGTTTTTTGTTTTTATTATGTTTTTTGATGGTATAATTTTTTTTTGGGCTGTTCTATTATTGCGGGCTGCTGCAGAATGTTTTTTGAATAAACAAGTTGAAAATTTGTATGTGTTAAAGTTATTTCGGCCTAAAACAGAGCAAAGAAGCATTTTCAAGAGATTACCACTTCGGTACATTGTGGTATATTTGTGTTGGAGCTGGAGTTTCTTTTGATTGTCCATAGAGGAGCAGATCCAGGATTCAGAGAGGCATTTAAACCAGTAATCGTATATCAACTACAATTTTCCCTATTAAACTTTTTATTTTACATAAAGCTATATAAAGCTAATACTTACAATTTTAATTTAAGGGCGCGATCGCATCCCTCTATTTTCATAACACGAACTAATTTTAAAATAGCCGTCTTTGTGGTATGACTTTCGCATGATAGAGGGAACTACTTTATTTTAACTTTAGTAGTTTAGTGGTTCGTTTCCAAGTTAGGCAAGTAACGGTTGCTAGGATACGGTATGATGCTGGTTTTTCTCCATTTCTGTAACTATTCATCGTAAATGACCTTCAGCAATTTCGAAGTTGTTGAACAGCAAGCAAAGCGTTAGATATAGTTGAAATCAAATAAAGTCAAGCATGACTCATCGTTGCGCATATGAATAAAACACAGCCACAATATTGTTATGCTACTCTATTACCTGGCGCTTCCCCATCTAAAAAGGATAGCTAGAAAAATATTCGTCGACTGTATAATTCAATGCAACCACTCTGAACTTATGTGTATAAAGTATTTCTGTTTGTAATTAATTGTCAAACATTTTTAAGGTTAGGTTAGAATTTGTGCTTTGTTATTTAACTTGCGATTTTCTACTTTTCTTTTAAAGATAATTATGATATACAACAAACAGTTTTTTTTAAACTAAGAACCTTCTACACATTGAATAGTGTTTGGTCAACACTTATCAAAATGAACACGCTTCGTAACAAATATTTGAACTTTCAAGCTCAGTTGTTGGTGATGAATGTTCTAACATTTTTTGAAAGAGAACGTAATAATCATGGAACCTTGGCCCCATTTGAGTCAGTATTGCAGGTATAATCAAATTTTCAAGTGATATGTTGTGTTTTAACTGTTGCTTATTGTTAGCGAACATATGAGGCTTGTGGGATAGGACTGAGTTCTCTTCGTTCCATTAAAAAAAGAGAGTTTTAGAAGCCCGAAAAGAAAATAAAGTTCCTGAGTCACCGAGCAAGCACCGAAAATTCAACAAGTCTAAATCGTCTGATGTAGATGGTTTTGTAATAGATGCGGTTAAACGAAAAATTTACGAAATGTATTCCAAATGTAATATAGTTTTCATAACAATTTTATTTAGTGTTTTTTAGTATTATGCTTTTAGGGCTCCATGTAACTGTTAAATCTTTACGACAAGAAATTGTAACCGCTCAAATTTTTAACTTCAGCCAGTCTAGTCTGACGAGACTTCTATCAACAATTGGTTTTTCTTTTAAATTGGACGATGGTAGAAGGGCTGTGCTTGAACAGGAACATATTGCTGCTGCACGAGTGAAGTTTTTAAGAGCATATGAAATGTATAAACTATTGGAACTTTATGATCCTGTTTTCTTGGATGAGACGTGAATTTTTAGTCGAGGTTCTGTTAAGAAGAGTTGGCATAATGGTTCCAAGCTCAGTGTAAAGAGAAAACCTCCTGGAGAAGGAAAACGGTTAGTTTTTTAAAGTTAAAATTACATTTAATAGAAATATTTTTTATTACAGGTTCATAGTCGTACATGCAGGCAACAAAACTGGATTCAGCCCCAATGCAGCACTTTTGCATTCTACAAAATCTCCAAGTGCTGACTATCATGGAGATATGAATGCAGCATTATTTACAAAATGGTTTGAAGAACGTTTAATTCCTAATTTAAGCAAACCCAGTGTAATTATTCTAGACAATGCTAAATATCATTGATTACTTGATTAAACACAATGTTAGTTGCGGCAGTCACACGTTAAAAAGGGAACTATTATCATTAATTAAAAAACATCCACAACCAAAAATTTATGAAATAGATACCCTAGCAGAAATGTACGGACACAAAGTTTTGTGGCTACCTCCGTATCACTGCGAGTTTAATCCTATAGAGTTGGTATGGGCGAACTGTAAAAAATATTACAATAAAAATGTTGGACGGATTAACCAACTTTATAATGACACAAATGTCAACTTGATATGGCAAGAATCTTTGCAAAGAATAGATGGGTCATATTGGCAAAAATGTATCACACACGCAGAAAAATGTATGATGGAATGGTGGGCTATAGGACAGCAGTTTGATGTTGTCGAACCTTTAATTATCAAAGTGGGTGATACAAATAGTGATAGCAGTGGCTGTGATACTGATCAGAATAACCAGTATTACCTACACGGTAATTTTAGTTGGTTTTGTAAGCACGAGACCAACACAATACACAAGTGTATGGTAACGGTCACCAAATTGCATTATTTATTGTGCAATATTTATGTTAACAAATTATTAATGTTTAGTGATTGATGTTTAACCATTCAAGGCCTGCTAGAGTTTTTATACAAGAAATTTAGATTTAAGTTTCATTGTCATTATTATTTGTGCAATAAATTTATATCGACTCGTTTACAGAAAACTTGTTTGCTTTCAAAAGTTAAAAAAGGATACAATCATTACATCAATACCACCAACATGACACTTTAAATCGGCCGAGTGTGTTGGCTACCACAAGGAAAGGTCCAGGGATGGGGTTGGTGTGTACGTAAGGAAGGAACTTAAATGTCAGGTTATTTTGTTTGGTTTGCAATTGACTCGTATACTTGAATATATTTTGGATAATGTTTAAATTAAATCGCAAAACTTTTACTGTAGGCACAGTATACAGATCCCCAAACTCTAATCCGCTTAGTTGTGTTGATGAACTAGATAATATATTATCTTATTTAGCACTAATGATGGATAATATAATATGTTTAGGTGATGTCAATGTGAATCTTTTCAATTTAAGTAATATTATCACACACTGCATTGATTCTTATGGATTCATACAAGTAATAAACGAACCTACGCGCATAGTAAATAACAGCAGTACTCTTTATTGATTCCATATATTTATCAAGTGATGAATTATTTGTTCGTGCAGGTACTATTGATGCTGATATTGTTTCGGATCACAGAAAATTAGAGATTGTGTTAAGGATAAGATAAAAGTCATAATTAACAATACCTCTTCCATTAGTTAGTTCTTCAAGAAATTTCTGTTTAATACTTGACGATGATCTACGCTTTAAGTCACATGTTGCACGGTTAATAAAAAGGTCGTATATAGCACTTAAACAACTATATGCTTGTCGGTCTATACTAACCTTACAATTGAAAAAGCTGTTGTCGGAAGCTAGTTTTGTCATTATTTAACTATTGTGATTTTATATATGGTCCAAACCTTGATAGCACTTCTATGACACAAATACAAAGGATTCAAAATACTTGTTGTCGTTTAGTTTTTTTTGGCGGCTCCGTGGCGTAGTGGTATGTGTGTGACTACTACGCCCAAGGTCCCGGGTTCAAATCCCGACACGGTCCGCTTGAAAAATGTTAGGCGAGCATTTTTCACAAAAATACACCCTCGTTCGGATGAGAGGTAAAATGGAGGTCCCGTGTGTGAGTGTTGTCACGCACGTTAAAGATCCCTACCTTGCTTGGAACAGCAAGGGTTCGGCAAAATTCCAAATTTTCCAGGTAAAAAAAACTCGCTTCCTGGCCAATGTAGTACCTTCGGGTGGAGCATTGGAAAATCAAATGTAATGTCGTTTAGTTTTTGGACTAAAAAAATTTGATCATGTATCGCATAAGATAAAAGAGTTGCACTGGTTAAATATGGATAACTGCAGGAAACATCATTTGTTATGTTTTGTTCATAAAATAATTATAAATGACTTCAGAGGATATTGCTAAAATATTAATGACACGCTCCAAAGTGCATTGCATCAATATTAGACACACTAAAACTTTAACAATTCCCAAGCAACTGACTGCTATGTTTCAGAGAAGATTCATCTATAATGCTGTTTCTACTAATGCAATTCCAGATGGATATAAAAATCTTTTTTACTTTTACTGCATTCAAGGTTCAAATCAGGGCGCATATTTTGGATAAGTAGTAACATAGCCTAATTGTATATTTTTCAATTATTGTGTAATTATTCATTTGCTTCACTCATTTTCCTTGTAGAGATATGTAGTGCTTTATGCAGGTTAAGTGTAAGATAGTCTATGACTAAACTTTGCCCGTATGGACCTACAAACATGCCTTATATACTAATATTTAATGTAATATTAACAACAATAAAGTCAATTTCAATTCAAAAGCTGTTCGTATATTTATTACTAAACGTTTATCTATTGACCTTAAAATGTGTGGTTTAAAATATATTATTTACAAATGCCTGTTATTCACTTCTTTTCACCAATAGTTTTATATCATTTACATTGCTACG
Source organism: Platerodrilus igneus (assembly GCA_036346225.1). Lineage (NCBI taxonomy): Eukaryota > Metazoa > Arthropoda > Insecta > Coleoptera > Lycidae > Platerodrilus > Platerodrilus igneus. The sequence continues at coordinate 1,391,586 of JARFIW010000766.1, read as the reverse complement.
TATTGTGTGAAACAGTGTAAATGTTACAACAATTGAACCTATTTTTAATTTCTTAGTTATTCATTAAAAATAAAACATTTGTAATAATTTTGTTTTAATAAAGCACACTTTACAGGTAACAACTCAAAGTTTTTTTGTATTGGAAATACATTTTTCGATATTAGCATTTGATGAAAAATATTAAACCGAAGACCCCAAATATTCTATTAGTTTGAAATATTTATTGAAATAAACGTTTAGTCGTTTTTGACAGAGTCGATTTAATGTAACAAAATAGCTATTCTTTGACAGAATAAACCAAAAGGAATTCTTTTATGGTTTATTTCTAATGCCTAAATTTAGGTCTAGTTTCGTAAATTGTTTAATCCTAAATAAACTTTTCCATTTTATTTTTAATTTAGCCTAAAATATATTTCATAATTAGTGGGAGTTTTGAAGTTTATTGTTTATTATAATCCTTTTTTGCCGGCAGCACAATTTGAGAAAATTTTATTATCACATCTATTTGACGTTACATTTGGACTTTGTATGACCAAAAAAGACGGAAGTCTGCTACGTGGGGGTAAAGAATGGGTACACTAATAAGTTGCCTATATATTTAAAACTGATTTTGACACTTTTCAAATTGAAAATATAATTACCATTGCAGACCCCTGGTGAAGATACACAAGACAATGAACGTCCCCAAAGTGAAGTGTAAAATGATGTAGGAAAAATTATCGTTTTTTGAGAACGTCCTCCCCCAGATCGTTCAAATTTGAAAATCATTTTGCCGAGTACCAAACTCGCAACCTAATTTGTAACAAAATGTATCCTATTTCCCTGCAATGGTTCCACTAAGATATTTTAATAAACATTACTCTTGCTAACATGATGCAATATTTTGCTTATATTGAATATTGTAGAGTATCTAGTTACGTTTTGGGATAAACATGAAAGTTTACAAACAACCATGGATGTTGAGGTTAAGTCATTTTTGGCTTCATAAATATTCGCAATTAATCCAATCATTATTATATTACACTTATCAAATGGTAATTCACCATTTATTATTAGTTTACTTCATTTCAATGCGACAAAACAAAGTCCAAAATAATTTAATTTGAAATATTCTGGTTTTAAACCTTATTCTACACATCATTAACAGTGCCATCTTCGGAAAAAGTCGTGAACAACTGCTATTAAAATGGCATACAATTAATGTAATAATTCAATAAAATCCATTCAGTACACTACGGCTATCATGATCAATATTTTTGAATTTTTTTTTTACAGAACGATTATATATGTATTCTGCTATCCAACGAATGCTTTTTTTTATATACAAATTGATTCTGTTAGATGTAGTAACTAAAATAAAGTAAGTGAATTTTTACCATTACTTTTAACAGCTATTTCTTGCTTATTACTCCACTTTAGAAAAAAAAAACAAACCTTCGTTAGAAAGTACAAAGTTTTGTGAGTCTAATGGTGAAGTTACATTTTGCATATTTTCAATCCAACAAAAGTTATTTACCAAACAGAATAACCTGTTTTTTGATGGATTTTAGGCAACCAACCATACATCCGATCGCGCCCTTAATAGATTTACTACCTGAAACCAAATTTTGGACCAGATCAGTTGGCTGTAAAGAGAAACCACCCCTGGATTGGTAAAGTATAATTTGTAGTTTCAATACATTAGACTTGTTAATTTAAAGCTGGAATATTGGATAAATTGCAAATATTTCACACATTTTTTTGGTTATACCTACATATTAAAATTTTATAAAGACCTGTATTTAGAGCATTTAGGTTTGTTTCTGTGCTACTAATTAAATTCAGGGAAGACAGAGGGCGCTAAGTGTTGGTTTTTGAAGGCTTTGCTATTGAACCCACTAGCAAAGTTTTCAAAATTTATTTATTCACCCTGAGCTGTAAATAAAGAAAGGACGGGGGGGAGGTAGTTTCAGTTATATATATATATATATATATATATATATATATATTTTAATCAATTTCTGTAGTTTTCAAATTGGATATTGTCGTCCAAAGAATGACTACAAAAAATATTATGAAATGTCAATAAGGTAAATCATTTTAAAATATCACAGTACTTACTTAAAATCTAAGTACTGTGATATTTTAAAATGATTTTACCTTATTGACATTTATAAATTTTTTGTAGTATCTGATAAAGGCAACAACCGTTGCCGAAACGTTAGAATATTAATAAATTGATGCAAAATAATATCGTATCATTCTTGGACGACAATATCCCAATTTGAAAACTACAGAAATTGATTAAAAATATTAGACTAGTCCAATTGACTAAAAGGAGTCTATATTGTATATATATATATATATTATAATAATATATATATATATATATATATATATATATATATTGTACAAAGTACCACAGAAAGTAAATTCGCTGCTTTTCATTCCGTTCGATAACCGTGTTTCACTTGTGGCGACAAAATCGTATTCACAATCAGATATATTAGCTGTAAATTCATCAATCTTACCTCACATTCTTTGAACATTTTGATAATAACACATAAGGACCTAACTGTAGGATTTATTTAGTTTTTTTGTACAATACTAGGTATACCATGAACAAATTTTATAGTGAGATTAGTTTCCCCATTTTCCACTCTTTCGTTGAATTAGCAATTAATTCTCTTTGATAAAGTGTTTCACATTTTCAAAAATACATGTTTAAAATCGGAACACGATTTTAAGAGCATTCTGTCTTTAAGAACATTATAAACCTGATAAGTGCTATCCATTGCAACACATAGGAGGCGAGGTTTACCTGCATTTTCCTTCTGAACACCAAGTCTTCCTATCTTTTGAGACGACGTCAAATATATATTATTCTAGTTGCTTGAAAAATGTTGTTGACTACTACAACGTCTGGTCTTTCATCATGACTTTCTGGTAAGCCATAAATAATTAAGTTGTTTCACGTTTAATTCGTTCTTGTGCTTCTCGGACAACCGCTTCAAATTATTCAAGAGACAACTGTGAATGTTGAACAGGTCGCGTTTTCAAATTTTCCAATCTAGTTAGTACAGAATTCAGCATCCTTTTCAATTCTGTAAATTGATCAACGGTATTGTTGCAAACATTACAAAAGTACTTAACGCCTTTAGTTCGTTTCGTTGGCGTGTAATACATTTGGCATGATAATATATAGGTTAGGAATTTTCACATACGCAAGAAAACCAACTGAAATTTTTTAGTGCGAATTCGCAAATTCCCGTAAAAGAAAATCTTGAGGACCACCTTACACGTAAACACGCTCAGGGTTGCTATGAATCATAAATTGAAGCTAAGAACATTTGTATTAATAAATGATCTTTAGTTAATAACGCTTAACAATTGTCTAATAATACGGAACGTGATGAATACCCACGCAGAAGGTTCATTCGCATGCATTTTGTGTGATTATACTTCGTCACGAAAAAGTAATTTACAAACACATTTTCGGTTGCATACTAGTGAACGTCCGTTTGCGTGCAATTTGTGTAATTATACTGCATCACAAAAAAGTAATCTAAAAAGACATTTTCGATCGCATACTAACGAACGTCCATTCGCATGCAATTTGTGTGATTTTACCACATTACACAAAAGTAATTTACAAGGACATTATCGGTCGCATACTAACGAACGTCCATTCGCATGCAATTTGTGTATTTATACCGCATCACGAAAAAGTCGGTTACAAGAACATTTTCGGTCGCATACTAACGAACGTCCATTCGCATGCAATTTGTGTGATTATACCACATCATACAAAAGTTATTTAAAAACACATTTACGGTCGCATACTAACGAACGTCCATTCGCATGCAATTTGTGTGATTATACCACATCAGACAAAAGTCATTTAAAAAGGCATTATCGGTCCCATACAAACGAACGTCCATTCGCATGCAATTTGTGTGACTATACCACATTACAAAAAAGTAATTTACAAGGACATTATCGGTCGCATACTAACGAACGTCCGTTCGCCTGCAATTTGTGTGATTATACCACATCATACAAAAGTTATTTAAAAATACATTTTCGGTCGCATACTAACGAACGTCCATTCGCATGCAATTTATGTGATTATACCACATCAGACAGAAGTCATTTAAAAAGGCATTATCGGTCGCATACTAACGAACGTCCATTCGTATGCAATTTGTGTAATTATACCGCATCACAAAAAAGTCATTTACAAGAACATTTTCGGTCGCATACTAACGAACGTCCTTTTGCGTGCAATTTGTGTGATTATACCACATCATACAAAAGTTATTTGAAAACACATTTTCGGACGCATACTAACGAACGTCCCTTCGCATGCAATTTGTGTGATTTTACCACACCATACATAAGTTATTCGAAAAGACATTATCGGTCCCATAATAACGAACATCCATTCGCATGCAATTTGTGTAATTATACCGCATCACGAAAAAGTCGTGTACAAGAACATTTTCGGTCGCATACTAACGAACGTCCATTTGCGTGCAATTTGTGTGCTTATACCACATCATACAAAAGTCATTTAAAAAGACATTTTTCGTCGCATACTAACAAACGTCCATAAGCATGCAATTTGAGTGATTTTACCACACCATACAAAAGTTATTTAAAAACACATTTTCTGTCGCATACTAACAAACGTCCATTCGCATGCGTGTGATTAAACCGTGTTACGTAAAAGTAATTCACAAAAACATTTTTGGTCGTATACTAGTAAATGTCCATTTGCATGCAATTTGTGCAATTGTATAATTATAGCTAGCTGAAGACACTGTGTTTGATTTTCAGGTTGAAAAATTTAGAATCATCGTATTCAATGCAGTTCTAGATATCTTGAATTTACAAATAAATCTAAAATTTGAGAGTATGAGAAAAGTAGTTAATCTCTTCTTTTTTCTGCATCAGCAATTGCATTTTTTAATATATACGAAATAGATGTATCAAACCCGATAGCAACACAAATAATTAGCTTCAAGAACTTAACAATCCACTATTTCAAAATGCACAACATAACCACAATTGCTGAAGTGACCAAGTTTCCTTTAGTTGACAATAGCTCTCTAGCTAGCAGTTTACCAGACCTTTGTACTTCGTTGCTCTTGTTTTTAACTGTCGGAAACGCCATGGGCTTTTACAAGTATAGTTAATAAAAACTTCACTTAGTTTTCAAATGTGCAGGAATGACTAATGACAAAGTAAATGCGGCGTAGGGCGGGTTGCGGCGTGAAGGGAACTATACCAAATACAAAAGCAACAAGTGAGGTTCCTTGCGACAAGTCAAATTTTTGGGATGTCAAATATATACGTTTGCGTATATATTATATATATATATATATTGCTGTGATAAGGGGTTGTTTAAGGGTGTACTTTATAGTAAAGGTCGTTTAAAAATGAGAAATTACCATAGGCAGCAGAAAACTGCATTTATTTAGTAAAGAATTGAGAAATGGAGATAGTTTGTAAATAGTAAGCAGTCAACACCCTGTATATAAAGTATAAATAGTTTTAAGCGACGCAAATAAACATAGGAAGACGCATAGTTAGCGTAGGAATAAGGAAGACATGCATTAGGTAAATAGTAAATATTTAATACCCTGTAGATAAAGTTTTAGTTAATTTAGGTAAGGCGAGAAGTGTAATTAAACACGCGTTCAAAAGAGTTCCAAACAATTAGGTTAATACGGAGATAAGAAATAGAGCATCAGGAAGCATAATGTAAATGCGTACAAATAGTTAATAACTGTGATAAAGAGTGATTAATGGGGGTTAAGGAGATGATATAAATTGATAAAGATATGCTAATTACAGGGAAGGACCAATTGCTTTTTGCAAGCAATAACGATAGCAGTGGAGCGGTTATGTAATAACTACAACTACACCAAACTACTTAATAAAGGGTATAAATACCTTTTATCCTGTGCCGCTGGGGGCAATAAACATTCACACACAAAGAGCTTCCGACGGACCACCAGTAACACGCTCGATGGGGTGTCGATGTCGCTTTCAAAAGCTCTCATACAACCGGCTTCTGCCAGGGTTCGGATGCGACTCGCTTCTGTAAAGGCTCGAGTACGACTGTCACTTCACGCACTCACTGCCGGTATATAATATTTCACTGACAACTGTAGGATGCACGCACTGACGGTATTTATCGTCACAAAATACCGAATTGTTCGATGATGACGTAACATACCGCCCACCAAATTCATAGAATTTTGAAAAGGAGGGAAGTAGGTTGGGTGAAGGAAATCACATGGGATTTGACCTTGCTAGGAAAACAGGTAACGAAAGATAGGGTGGTGCACTACAGCGAGCGATATTACCAACTATGCAAAAAATAAAAATAAATATGTAAATAAGCAAATATGTAAAAATAATATACTACGATACATGTAAGAAATGTGCATATACATCTAAACATAAAATAAAATTAAAATACCGGTAGCGGCGCTAGTTTGACCAAAGGTCGTTTTAGTGTGCCATGTGCAGTTTTGATTTGGGTAATACGTGCTGCCGGTAGGTCTCCCATAGGAGGAGTTAGCAGGACCGGTTTGGTACGAAAACATCTATGACATGATGATAAATAATTTCTGATTGACTTTTTAATAGAAAGGATCCAGAAATTCTGTTGTATAAGATACGCTGTGGTATTAACACCGGGATGGTAATACCTTTCATGAGTTGACCGAATGATAAGTTCGGTTAATCGGTGCCGCTGAGGCAATAACGCAGGAAACTTTTCGAAATAGTGTAACGTATTTTCTTTTGCTGCACTAAAAGCACCAGCCCCACGTTGTGAGCCAGTGTAACTATTTTTTCTCTCTCTCTAATTGGCTCCACTAGCCTCACGCATGGGCGCTAGTGAAACGTATCTAATTTTTTGGGCTACCCCACACATGGGTGCCAGTGTTACTTATTTTTATATTTCTGGCCGACACTACTTTATTATCACCATGCTCCAAGTTAGGTGTCTGCAAAACAAAGTCTTCCGACGTAACTAGGGGTCTATTCCTTGGGTAGAGCTATGAGCAATGGGGGGGTAAGTCGAAATCTGTAGGGGGGTCACACTTAAACTAAAACAAACAGGCGCCACCAAGTCCAGATTGATTTATGTTAAAGGCATGGCAAATTTCTAAGGGCGGACGTGGAAACCCAAAGAAAAAAAGATCGCCTTCGCTGACACACAAACTTGTCTTAACAGAATAAGACGCTGTTCCTGTAAGGAAGAATAATAATTAAGTCACATAGAAAATGGGAACACTATTTGTGTCCCTCAAATATACCTAAAATGCATAGAGAATATTTTCTACATAAGGGTATCATAAAATTTAACTCTTATTGCTTTTTGTGTATCAGGTCTGATCAAACTAGATCAGAATAAAAAGACTTTAAGCGTGGATTATAAATTTACTAGAAAGAATTTTTTCCGTTTCTGTAAATAAAATTTAATGCTATAAAATAAAATGAATACTTGAAATTCTTGCAAAGTTAATGTAAGGTTTATCAACCTGATCCTTACTCAAATATATTACAATCCAGTGTGACTGGTTATACTAAGGTTTCATAACCCAATCAGATCTGTGTAGGTCATTTACAAATTAATATACAAAATTTTCTCTTTAAGTTAACGGTTTTAAAATCAATTTGAAGTCAAAATATTCACAAAGATATTCTCTAATTTTATCAAAGGTAGTAATAATGTAATACTAAACATCTGTTAGCAATTGTGCAATTGTTGACGGCATATTTCAAACAAACAGGTGACGTAACCGCAGCTGTTAATTTATGTTGAAGCCACGTGTAGTCACATATTTACGAAACTAAGTGAAATTAAATTTGTTACTGGAGAAAACCAGCTTAGCTACAGATAAACTGAATAACCAATTTGTACTTCTATAAAACGAAACGAAATAATGTGCTTTAAGAATGAAGTACTGAGGAAGTTCTTAAATCTACTACGAACCAAATCTCGGGCTGCTGTCCCTGGTTAGTTTGGGAACTGCATCGCCGTGCTGAATCTGCAACTAATTATTCCTGCCTTCCATGCTTCGAATACAGGTGTTGCAGCGAAGTGTGTTTCTTACTTTGATTCAAAGTGCATAGACTTTCGTAGCGTAATCTTCCATTGTCTAATCTTCGTTATAAATCTAATTTTCCATTGCGTTGTTTATAAGTCGTAGTTTGTAAGTTGTAGTTGCGCTAAACAAATTGTTCAATTAGGTACTATGATAACGAATATACAATACCAACCGTTACTCAGGAAGTGTGTCACATAAATAATGCGACCCGGAGGTCACTCGCCATTCTTTTCAAATGCATGCTGTCGCTGCTCTTACCTATCGACGAGTGCTTTTGCCGCGTTCTTCTATCGTCGGAGGGTCCCGAGTGGGGTTGTCAAACCTCTCACGCGCGCGCCAGTGGCTGTGGAATACACCGAACTCCGAAACAAATAGACTAACGACTCTAGATACTGTATTAATGTAAGAATTTGATTGTTACACGTATTATTACTTTAGTTAATAAAGGTGTTTTAACATTCGTTGTACCTTTCATGAATAGATTTTTTTACTGCGAAAATAAAATTGTTACACTACCCCTTTCCTAAAAGAAAAAAAATTTTTTTTAAGGAATAAACTTCGAATATAACAAATACAAAAAAATTTTTTTTTCTTAATAATACTAGCCTTTTCTACTTTCCTAACTAACCATGCAATTTTATGAATTTATTCAAATGGGGGAGACAAATAATTACAAATGCGAGTGTGTTGGTAACTACGTGTACCTGACGTCCATTGGGAGACAAAATCGGGGAGTCACAATCGGTATTAATCAAAATTGGGAGGGGTCAAAATAGAAAGTCAAACACTCCACGGGACAAAAAGATTAAATTCACAATGATTTTTTTTTTTTAACCTGGGGGTCCTTATTCCTAACAAGGTTAATATTTATTACCTATAACCAAACATTTACAATTTATTTCTAATTCCAAAAAAAACTTCACTTCCAGGAGCTCAATTAGCTCTATCTACAAAAAAAAGGAATGCTTCCTCATCAAAACAGCATAACTATTCAAAGTATCATCACTATAAGGTGACAATCAAAAGGAAGACCTTACTAATAGGTCTAAATTTAAAACACTATTATCACCAAGTGATAATCAAAACAAAAGTGACCTAACCAAAAGGTTACTTATCAAATCCAATTACAAAATATTATCACTTTATTACAAAGAGATAATCAAAACGAAGGCAACCTAACCATAAGGTTACTTAACAAACTCAAATACAAAGTATTATCACTTTATTACAAAGAGATAGTCAAAACGAAAGTAACCTAACCATAAGGTTACTTAACAAACTCAAATACAAAGTATTATCACTTTATTACAAAGAGATAATCAAAACGAAGGTAACCTAACCATGAGGTTACTTAACAAATTCAAACACAAAATCGAACCAGTCAGGGCTGTAATATCCTACACCCTACTGAATATCCTATCACTAAGTTCCAACAAACAACAGATCTCATTAGTGATGGACCAAATGGTGAGACTCACCAAGCCAACCTTGACCTTATCAAACCAAAGAATTTCGAACGGTCAAAAGAAACAAGGGAAAGAATAATCTAATATTCTCTCTACCTCGATATGTAGAAATCAGGACCAACAATCAAATAGCCCACCTACTTCTACATTGTAAAGACATCTGTTAAAGACATCTTCTAAACACATCTCTGAGTAACGCGCGAGCAAAATGACCAGCGTGCACACCAAGGCACACCTCAAACTTACAAAACCTACAAAATCTCTAACCACTTATCCCACTTCTCAAACAAAATACCCAAAATTAGTGAAACGACACTAAATCACAAATCGGAACAAACAAAACAAACCACTACTTCATTACTTAATATCAAAGAAATGACCGGACCGGAACTAATCGTCAGGATCATCATTTACTCGAACGTTGATAAGCTACATGCAAATTTTCACGGACATTCCCAAAAATATCAAATAAAAGTTGACGATCCAAAACATAAGAAGGTCTACTACTGGAGACGACATCAACATCCTCACCAGGTTCAAATTCTCACTATAAGCCTTTCCACTTAACTGCCTTGAGGAGCATACACAGCACCGCACCACATCTCCCGGATCTCGCACCCCGCACACAAAACTTCAAAAACATGTCCAATCAACTGTGGACCACTATCACGAATAACAAATGGTGGTATTCCGTATACAAAAAATATTTTTTCTTCTAAGAACTTCTCAATCAAATGTGCTGTGGCACTACGCAAAGGTTGCAAAATCGAATACTTCGAGAACCAATCACCAACAACTAAAAGCCATCCACCTGCTTCTGAATCATCAATAAAAAAACTAATCATGACAATAGCTAACAAAAAAAATCAGTGTTCAGGTACACTCACACCCTACTACCAATTGAACTGTCGAAACAACTACAATGCTTCACAACGCCTAAATATGCTAGAGTGACAAACCCTCTACGAGTCTCACCTAGACTAACAATTACAAAAATTTACATCAAATCAAAAAAAGGATGCAAAAAAAAATCTAGAGCGCCTAACTCACCTCGAGTCTCGTCTAGACTAACGCAATGCCGAGCGACCAACTCTTCCTGAGTCTCGTCTGGACTGACATACTGCTGAGCGACCAACCACGACGACAAGTTCCGCCTAGACTAAATTGCGTTGCAATGCCGATCTAAACAAAAATCTGCTAACAAAATCAAAAACGTGCTTCTGCACAAGAGCAATTCTCAAATGACACGACGACAGCTCACTCCAATGTACCTTCAAGATAGAATCTCTAGCCTTTTAATCAAATTTGAACAAAAATGTTCTTTATTGACTCAAACAAATCAAACAACAGGCTTATCAGCTTCTTTAGCTGACAGTCTACCTAAAATTTTCCTTTTCTCCAACACTGGTCTCTCACTCACCACTCCTCTGATTCTTAGTTCATACTCCAATTCTTCTTTAAGTAGACAAACAATTTGGAATTTTTCCGACATGATTACTACAGCCTAATGGAATCAAACCGATAAATCTAACTGATCCGAACCTTACAAAGGTTATCAAAACAAATTCGTACTACTAAAGGTAAAAATCAAAAGATGTTTTTGGTAAAATTATTTTTGCCAAAACAATATCAAAAAAAATTATAAGGGGTCACAATAGAACGAAAGCCAAAAGTAAATTTGACCAAATTAATTAATTGACTGTATGGGGATTAACGTTACAACCAATCTTTTATCAAAAGCGAACAAACAAATCTAAATGTCAAATAGACTTTAAGCAAACAAATTTCGGAGCAAAATAATTTTTGGACAAATGGACCTCAAAGCAAAATAAATTTTGAGCTAACAAATTTCGAAGCAAATTAAATTTTTAACAAATAAATTTCGAGGTAAATCAAATTATGAACAAACAAATTTCGAGGCCCCAAACGTTGAACAAACAAATCTCGACGCCCCACGTTGGGCGCCAGTGTAACGTATTTTCTTTTGCTGCACTAAAAGCACCAGCCCCACGTTGTGAGCCAGTGTAACTATTTTTTCTCTCTCTAATTGGCTCCACTAGCCTCACGCATGGGCGCTAGTGAAACGTATCTAATTTTTTGGGCTACCCCACACATGGGTGCCAGTGTTACTTATTTTTATATTTCTGGCCGACACTACTTTATTATCACCATGCTCCAAGTTAGGTGTCTGCAAAACAAAGTCTTCCGACGTAACTAGGGGTCTATTCCTTGGGTAGAGCTATGAGCAATGGGGGGGTAAGTCGAAATCTGTAGGGGGGTCACACTTAAACTAAAACAAACAGGCGCCACCAAGTCCAGATTGATTTATGTTAAAGGCATGGCAAATTTCTAAGGGCGGACGTGGAAACCCAAAGAAAAAAAGATCGCCTTCGCTGACACACAAACTTGTCTTAACAGAATAAGACGCTGTTCCTGTAAGGAAGAATAATAATTAAGTCACATAGAAAATGGGAACACTATTTGTGTCCCTCAAATATACCTAAAAATGCATAGAGAATATTTTCTACATAAGGGTATCATAAAAATTTAACTCTTATTGCTTTTTGTGTATCAGGTCTGATCAAACTAGATCAGAATAAAAAGACTTTAAGCGTGGATTATAAATTTACTAGAAAGAATTTTTTCCGTTTCTGTAAATAAAATTCAATGCTATAAAATAAAATGAATACTTGAAATTCTTGCAAAGTTAATGTAAGGTTTATCAACCTGATCCTTACTCAAATATATTACAATCCAGTGTGACTGGTTATACTAAGGTTTCATAACCCAATCAGATCTGTGTAGGTCATTTACAAATTAATATACAAAATTTTCTCTTTAAGTTAACGGTATTAAAATCAATTTGAAGTCAAAATATTCACAAAGATATTCTCTAATTTTATCAAAGGTAGTAATAATGTAATACTAAACATCTGTTAGCAATTGTGCAATTGTTGACGGCATATTTCAAACAAACAGGTGACGTAACCGCAGCTGTTAATTTATGTTGAAGCCACGTGTAGTCACATATTTACGAAACTAAGTGAAATTAAATTTGTTACTGGAGAAAACCAGCTTAGCTACAGATAAACTGAATAACCAATTTGTACTTCTATAAAACGAAACGAAATAATGTGCTTTAAGAATGAAGTACTGAGGAAGTTCTTAAATCTACTACGAACCAAATCTCGGGCTGCTGTCCCTGGTTAGTTTGGGAACTGCATCGCCGTGCTGAATCTGCAACTAATTATTCCTGCCTTCCATGCTTCGAATACAGGTGTTGCAGCGAAGTGTGTTTCTTACTTTGATTCAAAGTGCATAGACTTTCGTAGCGTAATCTTCCATTGTCTAATCTTCGTTATAAATCTAATTTTCCATTGCGTTGTTTATAAGTCGTAGTTTGTAAGTTGTAGTTGCGCTAAACAAATTGTTAAATTAGGTACTATGATAACGAATATACAATACCAACCGTTACTCAGGAAGTGTGTCACATAAATAATGCGACCCGGAGGTCACTCGCCATTCTTTTCAAATGCATGCTGTCGCTGCTCTTACCTATCGACGAGTGCTTTTGCCGCGTTCTTCTATCGTCGGAGGGTCCCGAGTGGGGTTGTCAAACCTCTCACGCGCGCGCCAGTGGCTGTGGAATACACCGAACTCCGAAACAAATAGACTACGTATTATTACTTTAGTTAATAAAGGTGTTTTAACATTCGTTGTACCTTTCATGAATAGATTTTTTTACTGCGAAAATAAAATTGTTACACTAGGAAAGCGAAGAATGTGTCAAGCGCCCACCTACTCTTAAGATGTTTTGTGGATCAACAAATGGAGAGAGTTTTCGCAAGCTTTTAGGTAATTTACGGTTTGCCTTAATCGAAGCTATTTCCTTTAAAAATGTAACATTTTGAACATGCCGAACGATAATCATGAGAGCATTGTGTAATTCAATGTCTGTTAAGGGACCCGTATGACGTTGAGCCATGGGCTTAGAAAATCTATAAATGTAAGCCACGATGCCTTGGATTTTATATAACGATGAAAAGCGGCTTAGTAAAATATCAATGACGTTTGGATCTGTTTGAGCGACAAATGTTAGGATCTTCTTTTCCGTAGTTACCTCAGCAATTGAGGTTGACAATGTTGGTTGAGGCGGCCACGAGTCACTAGGGTAGTGAAGCCATTCAGGCCCCGCCCACCATAGCGAACATGAAATAACCGCGCTTGGCATTAATCCCCGAGATGCAGGATCAGCCGGATTATGCGAAGATTTAATATAAAACCATCGGCTAGGTGCAATGATTTCTTGAATGTGGCTAACACGGTTTGCCACAAAAGTTTTCCAACGAAAAGGTGGAGAACGTATCCAAGTGAGAGCGACCGTAAAATCACTCCACGCTGAAACATCGGAGATGTCAATCAAGCCTTGATAAGAACGAATGGTAAAAGAAAGTAAATCGGTTAATAAAACGGCGGCACATAATTCCAAACGTGGAATTGAAATGCGCTTAATTGGAGCTACTTTTGTTTTAGCGGTTACAAATTGTACAGTTATTTCTCCAGTAGTTTGATTTATAAACTGGAAATACACTACCGCTGCATACCCTACTTCGCTAGCATCGCAAAACCCATGCAAATGACAAGTAAAAGGATCCGAAGGGGGTAAACAACGTGGCAACTTTAGTGACGATAATAACGGCAACTCTTCTTGGTATTGCTGCCATTGAGACGAAATGTCTGCTGGTGGGATGTCATCCCAATTTAAACCTAACATCAACAGATGCTGGATTAGGCGTTTTGCAAAAAGTGTTAGTGGGGCTAAAAACCCTAATGGATCGTGTATTCTGGCAACTTGCGAAAGTATGTTGCGCTTTGTACATATTGGGTTTAATCGTTTAACCCGAAATGAGAAAACATCTTCTGTAGGTGACCATTGAAGACCTAATATTTTTATTGATTGGTCCGAAACGAAATCGAGAGAAGTGTATTGGCAAAAATCTGACGGAAAGCCTTCCAAAATAGAATCTGAATTAGAACTCCATTTTCGAAGTTCAAACCCAGCCGAATGTAAAAGTCGGATAAGTTGATCTTTTAATTTCGCGGGCCGATTGTATAGAATCTCCACCGGCGACGAAATCATCAATATATAGATTTGACCGTATAGCGTCAGCGGCTAACGGAAACCTTTTGCCTTCGTCAATGGCTAATTGCTGAAGAGTTTTTAATGCTAAATAAGGCGATGACTTAATACCGTAGGTCACTGTATTAAGCTGATATGTCTGGATGGGTTCTTCTGCGGAGAACCGCCAAACAATTAATTGAAACTTTCGATGTTCTTCGGTAACCAAAATTTGTCGATACATTTGGCGAACATCACAAGTAAAACGAAACGATGAGTACGAAATTTCAGTAAGATTGACGAAATGTCGTTTTGGAGACTAGGTCCAGCCAATTGAGTGTCATTAAGTGACACGTTGTTTTTAGCCTTTGCAGAGGCGTCAAAACCACACGAATTTTAGAAGTATGACCTTCCTCTTTAAACACAGGGTGATGGGGTAAAAAATAATTATCGTTCCCAACGGGCGGAGAATCGAGTAATGCCATATGACCCGCATCAAGATAGTCCTGCATGAAATTGTTGTATTGGGCGCGTAGCTCCGGTGAGCATGCAATTTGCGCTCCAACGAAAATAGTCTTTTTTAGCCATCTCGAAGCAATTATCAAAAACGGGCAAAGTATCGTTGAACGGTAACGTAACAATAAAACGACCGCTAGGGTCACGAGAAAACGTGTTGTCAAAAATCAAATCTGCCTTTTCTTCTTCTGGAGAAGTATACGGCTTGGATGGCAGTTCTTCTATCTCCCAAAACCGCCTTAGGGTCTGGTCGATAGGATCTTCTACAGAAGTAAAAAATGCTAGGACAGTATCAGACTGCAAGCTTTTTGTGGGACCAATGATAGTCCAACCAAAAATTGTATTTATGGCGGCAGGCTGAAGAAACTTGCCATGTATAACACCGCCATTGATGATGAACGGATAAACATCTGCCCCAAGGAGCATGTCAATAGTTCCTAGAGAGTTCCAGGTCGGGTCTGCAAAGTGCAGGCCGCATAAGTGTTCCCAATTATTAGGAACTTCAACGCTAGGTAATTTGCCAGATATTGACGAAAGCACAAAAGTTGTGACTTCTAGAGATTTTTCAGAGTCTAACATAGAGCGAATGGTGCAGTTGACGGCATCTCTATTGACTGCTGAAGTTGTCTGCCCAAGTCCATAAATCGGAACTTGAGAACGTATGCGTGGAAGCCAAAGTTTGCTCACGCAATCGTCTCGAATAAAGCTAGCTTGAGAGCCAGGGTCTAAGAGTACCCTGATCTGTTTGTATCTACCAGACCGGTCTTGAACTTCCACAACAGCAGTGGAGAGTAAGACAGTAACCCCAAGATTTGAATTCGTCTGTGAAGACAAAACATTTGCCGGAATAGGAGAGGCTGACTGCGTCCTATTGGCATTTTTATGCATAGGTGTAGCGGTCGGTTCAGCTGAACGGCTAGAAGCAGGTTGCGGTTCAAAATGTAGCAAGGTATGATGCGGCTTGGCGCAAGTTCGACAGGAATTATAAGATTTGCATTGCATGGACGCATGATCTGTTCGTAAGCAATTTAAACAAAGGCGTAAGCGTTTGACAATGTCGAAACGTTCCGTCGGAGTTTTCTTTAGAAACGATTGACATCTGTAAATTAAGTGATTGCCCTTGCAAGAAGGACAATGGTGCGAAAATGAATTCTTTGAGTCACTGGAGCTACTTGGTGTGTCCAGTGAAACTACGTTAGAAGAAACTCTTGGTTTAAATTGAAACGCTGATGATTTCTTAGGCACTGATGTGTGAGATGTATGGACAGTCGTCGAATAAGAAACAGGTGCGGTTGAAGAAAAGGTTTCCAACGCTGCACATTGTTGGGTTAAAAAATATCTCAAATCCTCGAAATTAGGTATTTGCTTCGAATCCGATTGGAGTTCGAAGCGTTTTCTAGTGAACGGATCAAGTTTTTCTAAAAGCAAATCGACTAGAATGAAGTTCCAATGTTCAGTGGGAAACTTTAAGTTAGTTAGAACAGCAAGGTTCTCTGAAAAACAATCAATAAGTGCCCTAAGTTTCTTAGGGTCTTCTGATTTTAAAGGTGGAAAGTCTTTCATTGCTTTCCAATGCAAAGTTGCCAATAAACGCGGGTTGCTAAATCGCTCACGCAAGGCGTTATAGGAAATAATAAAATTATCCCCCGAAATGGGTACAGATTTAACGATTCTTAAAGACTCCCCGCTACAACAATTAATAAGGTGATTTAATTTTTCGATATTGGTAAGTGACGCGTTATTATAGACCAGACTGCCAAATAAATCGATAAAGGATGCGAATTCAGTTACCTCATTCTTAAAGAGTGGGAGCTTTAACGGTACCAATTTTGATCCCGAGTTGCTTGGAGCATTTTCGATGATTTGTGGTGCTTTCATTTCTTGCATCGTTTCGAGATGCAGCAGTATGCAAAAATAAGCGGAATCTACTTCCTTCCGTACAGCGTTGTAAGTTAATGATTCTACCTCGTACATGAAGCTAAGACAGCAATTAAAATTTTGCTGAAATTTGTATAAAGGTCAGTTACTCCCCTTGTTTGAATAAGGAACAACGTTTTTAAACTTGGGTCACTTTGTATAGTATTACAAAGCTCAAACATTTCTATAATACGTGTTTTCAGTAATTCTAGTTCTACTACATGTGCCTTCTTTGGAGCCATAGTGACTGTTATTTTGAAAAATCTACAATAAAATGTTGTAAAACGGTACCGCTCAAGATGTACACTGAGAAATATTAAAATATTATGAGTTTGTTCAAAGCACGAAAAGGTAAGACAGCGTATAAACCAATAAATCACGTTTTATAACCATTAGCTTGCAATGTGGGTCTTAAAACGAGACGTCGAAAACCTACCGGTTTGTCAAACAAAGCGTGAAGATAAGATTTACAGCTTAACAACCCGGGCGGTTACGGTCGGCCTTTACTTCAAAGCTCACAGAAACGTGGTTTTAACGTATTTGCCGAAAGATGCAGCTTAACGTGTTTGCAAGAAGCGTTCAGCTTTTACATTCTATTACCCTTTGCAGATGTTCAATATTTTACCGCAAACCGACTGAAAAGGGTTGCATGTGATAGAAAACGTACAATAGCTTTTAAATACAAAGCAAATCCCTTTCCTTTTTTATTTAAGAAGTATAAAGCGACTATAATTTTCAGGTTGCTTTGTGCTTTATACCGCTAAAATAAATTTAAAACTGAAAACTAACAAATTTTATATTAAGGATTTGTTTGTAATTAAAACGCTTGCTGGTTTCAATTACGGCGAAATCGCTTAATTTAATCTAAAGACAGTATAAATAATATTTACACATTTTAACCCGCTACATATGGAGCTTGAACACAAATTTTAAAAGCTAAAATACTACTTAAAAGCTCGCTGGTGTGCAAAATGATATTTAATTTAGGACATGCGTATACCATAGGACTGATGAATCCGGATCGACTTTAGGACCAATGATTAATGGGGGTTAAGGAGATGATATAAATTGATAAAGATATGCTAATTACAGGGAAGGACCAATTGCTTTTTGCAAGCAATAACGATAGCAGTGGAGCGGTTATGTAATAACTACAACTACACCAAACTACTTAATAAAGGGTATAAATACCTTTTATCCTGTGCCGCTGGGGGCAATAAACATTCACACACAAAGAGCTTCCGACGGACCACCAGTAACACGCTCGATGGGGTGTCGATGTCGCTTTCAAAAGCTCTCACACAACCGGCTTCTGCCAGGGTTCGGATGCGACTCGCTTCTGTAAAGGCTCGAGTACGACTGTCACTTCACGCACTCACTGCCGGTATATAATGTTTCACTGACAACTGTAGGATGCACGCACTGACGGTATTTATTGTCACAAAATACCGAATTGTTCGATGATGACGTAACAAAGAGAGGTGATTAAAAATTGCGTAAATAACATGCAGATATGAAAATTAAAAGTCGAATTGCATCAGTTGTTTATGGAAAAGCGATTAGATTCGTCAAAACACTGCATGTTTGATAACGAAGCAGCTGCGAGCAGGTCACAATTATTTGAAAGCATAGAAAATTACATCTGAAACTACTTTAAATGCATAGATTCGATTGGTTAAAATGAGCGACGAGTTTGTAGACCATACCCACTGACGGAGTAGGAGAGCAATGATATATTAGCAGGTACAGTGATAGCGAACTCAGTTTTCAACTCAACAAAGGCCGAGGTGCGCCTCTATGAAATAAAGTGATACGTAATAATAATTCAAAGTGAAAAATTGTATAAGTGCGAAGATGAAAATTATGATTGCCGATTAAACGTAAGTAGATTTTGGGGAATTTTATTTTAAACTAAAACACAATAATAATAGGAGTCCGTGGAGGATAATAATACAATTTCGAGTTTGGGGAGGATAATCCAATTCTAAGTTTGGGAAAATTGATAAGAAGTAATAAGTCTGAATGAGATGACAATAAATTGGGGTGCATAAGTATAAGTTAATAATGGTAGTCCAGAGGGTGATAGCAACAATTTAAATGCAATGGTTCAAGCGTGTGGATAGACAATATTTCGAATGGGCATGTAATAATCCTGAATTGGGGGAAAATAATTTTTATTCAAATGGATGGCTTAATGCATGGGAAATATTAGCTGATTATGGATGCGTCAATGCGAAGAAGAAATAGACCAGGTTAGATTTTTAGTTGTAAGACATTATTTTTCTATATTTTTTATTTGAATATTGAATTTGCTTAATATAAATGAATGTGAAAAAGTCAACAAAACAGAGGACTTGAATATGTATAAAGTGCGTGATCTGATAAGAGGTTTTGAACGTTCTACACTTCTTTTATAAAGATAATAGGTTTTTTTGGTGACTTTGGGATTGATTAAAAAGTATATGATTTTTGATAAATGAGATTTACAACATTAATTAATTGAAAAGTGTATTTTAAATAATTTACCAGAACTGTACATAATATTTGTTTCATTATATATAATCAAATTTACTGAATTTATAATTCCAAATAAATGCTAGTCGAGGTCATAAGATAAAGTTAATGGGAGTGATTTGAGAATTTCAACAATCAAGGAGTAGCTATAAGTTGAATACGAAATTGATAACGAGTAAGGCGGTAACATATCAAATTTTGTTATTGGTCGACAAGGTAGGTACAAGATAAAATCCAGCTAAGTCCTGGAGGGAGTTTATAGCAATAGAAATAAGACAGCCCAACGTCGGAGATTGATAATAATATAAATATGGTCGCCCAAACGATGGGGCGCGAATAATTTAGGGAGCATAGCAATATATATATATATATATATATATATATATATATATATATATTCTTATGCTGCACCCCGCTCTTTTTCGCGCCTTATTTTTATTAATTTAATGATTTTTATATCATGTGCAAATACCTATTTCACGCCACGTACTTTAGCAACGTTTGGTTGATTAATAAATCAAAAATGTTTTAAATATGCCTCGACTATATGAACTCTTTCTTCCCAGGGTATCCACCTACTTACCGTGGGTTCAGTGGTAAGTAGATGTGCAATGCCCAACCAAACTGCACTATCTTTTGTTTTAGTACCTTTTTATAATTTACTTTTGTATATGCCAAATTTTATATGATCCACGTAGCCTTGTGCCAAATTAATTACTACCACAAAATTTCTGACTTTGACGTTATATCACACAGTACTCACCTGTTCTATACGTCGTTAACGGCCTCTATGAATGCTGGCTCAAAATCCTACTCGCCGTATACGTCCTCACAAGATTGCACTATCACTTTGAAAACTGCCGTCTATCCTCCAGGTATCTTTGACTCAATTTTGCTGCGCCCAAATCTAAAATAAATATGACCCGAATTTAGAATTTAGAATACCCTTTTTTATTTACTTCCCCTGCGCTAATTCTTCCGGTGTTATTTCTTCTTTGACTCGTACGATTCCACTTGCTACTCTTACGCTGTCTTCTAATTTTGCTTCTCTCGTTCTAATTCAATACTTCCGCCTTTAATCCGCTCGTTCCAAATCAATCCTTGTTCCTATTTAATCCGCTCGTTCCAAATCAATCCTCGCTTCTTTTTTTACCACTCAATGCCTCGCTACACATAAAACCATATCCAATTCAATCCTAATATATTCTTCACTATTATAATTCCTATTCGATGCCTTCTGCCTATATAAATCTCGTTCCAATTCAATACTTCCGCCTTTAATCCGCTCGTTCTAAATCAATCCTTGTTCCTATTTAATCCGCTCGTTCCAAATCAATCCTCGCTTCTTTTTTTACCACTCAATGTCCCGCTACACATAAAACCATATCCAATTCAATCCTAATATATTCTTCACTCTTATAATTCCTATTCGATGCCTTCTGCCTATATAAATCTCGTTCCAATTCAATCTTATTTTCCGCCGGTTCGCTGTCGCACCAATTCCAATCTTAACTTTTACTCGTCGCCGCTATTAATTATTTATTCACTGTTGCTTCTCTTTACTCTTCCTTTATAAATTAAACTCGTACAATTCAAACTCATTTATTTAATCTTCAAAAAAAAAATATTCAAAACAACTTAGCGCAGTTTATAAACACGTCTTATTACAAAAATATTTCGAAATCGACTCCCTTGTTTACTTATCCTAGGTGATAATTACAATATTAATCTGCCTACTCTTTATTACATTGTATATAAAAAACCATCCAATAACGTCGTATCACCAAGTTCGTGTCACTAATACCTAAAACTTTGTCTTTTGCACTTTCCTATTTTTATACATAATGTTCAATCATTGGTCCTAAATATCGCACAACCCTTCAATCATATTTGACACTGCTATTACTTGTAATTTTGATGTTACATGTTTGTCCAAAGGTTGATTCTAGTAAAAATAAATGCCGAAATGATACACATATGAACCTGGATCTGCGTGGTTAATAGTGGACATCCATAGACGCATCCGGTTTTCGGTTGGCAAATGTACGTTCAATGGCCTATTAAACTACAACTCAGTATAAAACCTTGAATACTGTGTGTTTTATCACGTCATCAAGTCATTATAATTTACGTCTTGGCACTTACATTTCAAATACTTTAACGTATGTAAAGTACGGCGAACATACATTTTTAAATTACGGGATCTGATATATGGCTTACTTTATTTGGCATACACTACCTTCAACACAAAACAACCCTTAGAACCCTTGTAGCTCCTACTGACACTACAATATATATATATATATATATATATATATATATATATATTGCAATGGATCTCTCTACAGAAATTCTCGCCCCACGGATTGGGCGCCACAAAAGTGGAATAGATCTCTTTTATACCAATTCGAGCCCTAGTGTCGGTGGGCCGTCATAAAATTTTCTGAAATAAAATTAATTTAAAAAATTCTTAGAATACCTTTTGTTTAAAATAAAGCTAAAAACCCGTTTACTCTTTACAACAACATTTTTATGTCATTAATAAACATTTTTAAATACTCAATATCAATTGTCCGGTACATATACCCCTTCAAATGAGTTTTTATGGTAATAAAATACACCCCCAATAAGTCAAAACACTCAAGCACAAAGTACCAGCACAAATGTTCAAGCAAAAGCAAAAAATTAATTTTCTTTACCTGGAGTAAACTTCGTCCATCGTTACCTCTGAAGATTTGTTCCAAAACCCTCGTCGTTGTGTCCATACACTTCGTGATTATACCTGAATCCAACTCATGTCCACTAGCTATCCAAATCTCTGCAACCACCTTTAGTATTTCTACCCGGATAATGGTCTCGATCAAGCTTAACCTTTCATAACCACTACACTTCACACATACTAGTTTTAAACTTCTCGATTTGCTTACACAAGTACCATCCTATCCTTAGATTGTATCGTGTAGGAACAGCACCTTTTATAAGCCAGCACCCACTTGTGCAAATCACACTTTTAATACATTACCGGTACGTTACTAACAGCTTTTACACACTTTTAAATAGCATGTTTTATAATAATTCAACTAATAAGCGATAATCAGTACAATGTAAGAGCACGTAATAGCAAATACGTAAGAGATATAAGATCTAAGAGAGCTTTAATACCTCTCCCAGTGCATTTATACGCTTTTGAATACCCCTCGCGGAGCCTCTTTTCATCGAAAAGCTTATTTTCCAAACCGATTCTCAAAATTTTGACGTAACGACCTTCAACGTCTGAAAAATTCCAAGTTTACCGTGCTGTTACATAGAAATTCGCTCAACCACATCTAACCGACGCGAGCTTCTCAAAACTTCTAGCCTTTGACCAATTATATTGCTTTCCCCCGGTGTATACGTACAACCCTTAGCCACCTTTCTTCGTTTCACCCATATTTATTGTCTCTTTTAGAACCCCTCTCAAGCTACAGAAAATCGATATTGTGGTTGGTCTCCAAATCTCCCGCGTATTTTAGACGTGTATTGTAACCATCGTTTTATTATACGTGTTTTCTGTCTGTTTTACATTATAGATATTTCATTTCACTTCGTCCTCAAAGCATTCGTTATTTTAACAGCTTGTCGCACCGACCCTTACAAACAATTCTATAGAATTCCGTCTCAACGTATATTTCAGTTTTTTGAACTTGACATTTAACTATCAGGTGTTTCTTTGAAGTAAACTATCCGTTTAAAATAATAATTCCTAGTTTTAGCACTTCTTAGGATTTGTATAACGAACGTTTCGTTTATTTAAATGGAAATATGCGTTTAAATTATTGATTTTCTATACTCAAAAGCTCAGTTTTTTATCCGATGCGCTTGATTTAAACTACTACAACTAATTTATGCGTATCCTTGAGTTTCATGTACTCTATAGCTTCTCCCCTTTGTGCCATTTTAACATTCTGATTTATAAATACAGAAATATCTTAATAACCGTCTGTTTTCACTATCTAAATTGATTAATTTGGCGCGTAAATAAATTGTTCCTATTTGCTATATACACATTTGATAAAAATTTATTATCTAGACCTATATACCCTTCTTAACCTATAATTTCCACGACAATATATATATATATATATATATATATTGTGTGTGTGTGTGTGTGTGTGTGTGTGTGTGTGTGTGTGTGTGTGTGTGTGTGTATGAGATTGAAGCCCATTATAATTAATTAACACTTAAATATCATTAATGACGATTTATACTTAAATTTTATCAAATACAAAATATTCAATTGATCCATACTTAAGATTTCATTAAGCACATAGCATGGTGAATAATTTATACTTATTGGACTAGTAATTATCTACAGCCAGTTAAAAACTAGAAACCATAAGATTTTAAACAGCACTGGGTCTTTTGAGTGAATTCAACAGTAATAAAATCACAAAATACCATGACCAGAGGATGTAGGGCTTTATTAATAATTAGTATGTTATTATATTAAACCAGAAAGAATCATGAAAACCAGCTACCTAAAAAAAACGAATACTTATAATATGTAAAGTAATTAAGATATAAAATGTGTAAACAAAATACCCATGTCAAAAATAAATGTAATGATCTATATTCTATGTTAATCTAAGGACTCATTATTATGGTACAAGAAGGCTGGTGATTGTAAATTGCATGATAAGAAATGTAAAAGAGTAGGCTGAAGGACGATTGCTTAAGTTGAGTTGCCTAGGAAACAATTATTATTATTAGGAATTATGATGCTTTTAAAGATTGATTAAAAACTTTTTTTTTTAAATGAAGAAGTTTTTTGTTGAATTTAATCCTGTTCATTATTGAAAATAAGTATTTGAATATTGTGTAACGTCATCAAAGCTGAAGATATATGCCAGCAAGTGCAGTATTGAAATAAATAAAAAAGGTTCATTCAATCTCGTTGAATTTAAAAAAGGTGGTTTGAAGACGAAGCCAGAATATACTCGTGGAGTAGCAACACAAAGCTGGATTCATCATAAAGCAGTAGGTAGAGTGGGAGATTTTAGTGCAAGTACCAGGATCATCATAGAAGTTGGTCATCGTACTTGGAACCAGTTTTGGTAACTCAGTCGTTTCATCAAAAGTGCTACAAACTGTAAAGTGTCCAATTTTTTATTAGTGTTTATAATTTGTATTTCACATTGGTTGTTTCTAAAACTAAAACCAACTATTAATCACATATAGAGAATCTTCAAGTGAAGTATTTAATTCAGGAAGCGGTCCAACAACGAAAGCTGTGAAGAGTTGTATATACCTTCTGGAGACGAAATAAGGTATTTATCATAGTTACTATCTGAACATTAAAATTTAAGCTCCCAGTGCGGTAATTAAACATTCACTAACAATTAATATTCTAAAATAGGTTAAGGGTTACTGTTCTATATAGTTTGGTGTAGAACTAACCTTACCGGCATTTGTGTTTTTCATAAGCTTATTCTGATTTTATACAGAGGGAGCTAGTATCCACATATTTGCAATTTGATATTAATCATTGAACCCAGAACTAGTATCATTTTAATTTGAAATTAACCCTGAGAGATTTGTTTGGAGTTTTAAAAAGCCAAGGTATGCAATTTTTAAAATGAACAATATATTTAGGAGCCGCTTATACTTTTAGTATTCAAACATAAAAGGTATTCAGGAGCTTAGAACCGAAAATTGGTATTTTAGCGAATTTGAAACCTTCTTCTAAATTAATCACATTTAAATTAAATAAATAAAAGCGGAAAGAAAATACACAAACAGAAAAGGTGGCATACCCAAAGTGGGGCAAGATTTGGAAGAAGTGGTCTTTGTAGTAGAGTTTTTGTTTGGTAAATATTTTTAGAATAAGCTATAGGTGGGGCCCGTAAAGCAGGAGAATTAGTTTTGGATTACATTACATTTGATTTTCCAATGCTCCACCCGAAGGTACTACATTGGCCAGGAAGCGAGTTTTTTTTACCTGGAAAATTTGGAATTTTGCCGAACCCTTGTTGTTCCAAGCAAGGTAGGGATTTTTAACGTGCGTAACAACACTCACACACGGGACCTCCATTTTACCTCTCATCCGAACGAGGGTGTATTTTTGTGAAAAATGCTCGCCTAACATTTTTCAAGCGGACCGTGTCGGGATTCGAACCCGGGACCTTGGGCGTAGTAGTCACACACATACCACTACGCCACGGAGCCGCCTAGTTTTGGATTACATTATAATTTGAATTAGGGCCGCTATACTTGCGGCCACGTCCCCAATGCTCCACCCGGAGGTACTACATTGGGTTTAAACGCGAAAAATAGTCGTGCTCCTAATTTATTCTTACTTCATAGTTGATTCACCCTAAATAAAAACTAAATAAAAATCTAACAAACCTAAAAATCTAACAAACCTAACAAACTCTAACAATCTAACAAACCTAAAAATCTGACAAAAACTGGAACAAAAACAAAACAAAAACTAAAAACAGGGTTGTAAATAATGGTATCCCTAGCGCTGACTTTCGAGTGTACCCGATCAACAAGCAAAAATGAGAGGGGGAGGGATGCGTAATACCGGATAGCAGACGCCGGTTCTGCTTACCAGTGCGACCTGAAGGGTCGTCTTAAAACTATCCAAATCTAGCTAACTAATTTAAATCCATCCTTAGCTTTCCCTATCGTTCCCTAACTGATTTACATTATGATTACAATCTTCGCAATTCTGCTCGTCCTTCCCAAATATATACTGCAACCAAAATGGCGACAGAACGTCAAACAAAACAAATAAGCCACATAATACATGCTATATATAAATAAATATAGTGTAAATATAAAATATTAATAAATATAATTATGTAAATATATAAATAAATGTTTAATAAGCGTTAAGCGTTAAGCATATAGCAGTGCACAAAATAGCAAAAGCATCACCTTATTTATCAGGTGCACTCGCACAAGCATTATGTCGGCTAGCGCCTTTACACACCAAACGTGCTTGTTATATTATTTCGAAAACTACTAATTAATGTAAATCAATGCTTGTGCGAGTACAGCCGCCACAATTTAAGTCTTACCTCGATAATAAAATTCTCCAGCATCCGAAGATCTGGTCGTCTGTAACTTACTTCTAAAGGTGGGACGGGGTGCACTGCTAAAGTCCTGGTGGGTATGCACTAAATGTTCTTGGGGGGATCACAATCACTATCACTATCACTTCACTTTCAAGTCCTGGGGGGATGCGCGGTTGCGCTCTGTTTTATTATCCTTGTTTACTTTATTGATTTAATTTAATGAGGGTTTATGATTTATTTGTTATTGTTTATTTGCCCGATTTTCCGCACATAATTATGAAGATAGGCAGTGATTGTATTAATGGAGTGGGGGTTTCTCGTGCATATTGGACATTTGGTATAATTATCTTTTTTTTTTTTTTTATTTAATATCAGGTTTTGGTTATGCTCGTATCCTTACTCACGCCAAGTCAATCTAAAATTTTCAATCCTCCCACCAACCCCACCGAATTTTTACACGCGGTCGTCATTGATTGTCTAATCTCGCGACCCTTCCCGCGAATTCTTTTAAGGCTGTCCAGAACGCCTTCTGGTTAACCACATCCCGACTTCCTCTAGGCTCTTTGGCCATGCCAGACCTAGGATAGCAAGTTTGCTATCAGCCAACCCTCGATTTCCCGCCTCAAGCGGGCAGTCGAAGAGCACGTGCTCTGCGCTTTCCGCGCCCTCACCGCATTCGCAGCGGTCGCTGTTAATTAGACCAAACCTTTGTAAATACGCCTTCAGGGCGCCGTGCCCTGTTATCAACTGCACCATTTTGTGATCGAGCTTAACCTCGATCTTACCTCTGGCTTCTATGCTCGGTATGAATTTGTGGGTCAACCTGCCCGTGGCAGCGTTGTTCCACCTCTCTTCCCATTGTCGAATTGATTTTTCGCGCAGCTTTCTTTTGATTAAAGACCTCGGTATCGACGAATGTGATATTCGAAAGTCGCCCGTCGCGGCCTCTTTAGCTAATTCGTCAGCCCTATCGTTTCCTACGTTACCATTGTGCGACCTGACCCAACAGAACTTTAAACGTCGAAACTCTAGCGCCGTACGCGCTATCCTCCAGACGTCCGCTTGGAGATCTGTCGAGGTGTTCATGTTTGTTAAAGCCGTTAGCGCCGATTTACTATCACTGATTATATAATACTCGTTTCTGCCCGTATGGTTTATTACGTAATCGATAGCCTCTCGTATGGCTACCAATTCGCACTGGAAGATAGTGCACCAGTTCGCGAGTTTGGTTTGAAACCGAAACACCTCCTTTCCTGCTTATACACGACAAACGCCGCGCCTGCTTGCCCATCGTCCATACGTGAACCGTCCGTATAAATTCTGATACCCATCGCGTCCTCATCACCTTCGACAAACTCGATCCCTCTAATATCAGCCGGGTGCCCTAACTCAGATACAACAATCTTTCTTGCAATTTCCCTATTACCAAGATTAAGATCTTCGATAATTTCGCGCCCTTTTCTTATATTTATTAATCGTCTATCTCTAATCTCCCTAACGACATATTCGATAGGTAGAGTCCTACTGATCACCAGGACAGCCTCGTGGAGGTGGTCCTGTACGCCCTCGCCGCTTTTACCGCGGTTATGCGTTGTACGCTCGTCAATCGACGCATCTCCCGGACTTTACAACCTTCTGCCCATACAGAAACTGCGTACAGTATTGCCGGCTCAATTGCTCCGGCATAAACCGTCCTCAGCGATGCGCCCCTGAAACCCCACTTTATATTAGCCGCCGCCATCATTTTATTTGATATTTCGCCGCCCTTACTTTTTACGTATTGTACGTGCGCTTTCCAATTTAATTTATTGTCGATCTTGACGCCGAGGTAGGTAATACAATCTTTAAACGGGATTTTCTCCCCTCCTAGCTCTAACCTAGGAGGTCTCTGTCCTGGTTTCGTGCCGAAATAAAGCGCCTCTGACTTCGCCGTGTTAAATTTTAATTTTACCGCCTGCGACCATTCGTGTAATTTATTAAGCGCCTCGTTCGGTTTTGTGCGCATATCCATTAACAATCTCGATCTTACAATTAAAAGTGTGTCATCTGCAAACCCAACGATTGAGCATCCTGCGGGCAACTTGACCCTAAAGATGCTCTCATACAACAACTTCAAAATGTGGGACCAGAACATGACCCTTGCGGGCATCCCTTTCCACCTCACGCGACAGAACTTCACCCGGAATTTCAACCTGTGCTAATCGCCCCGAGAAATAGCTCTTGACCAAAGACATCAAGTTTCGCGGACAACCCCTACGATCTAACTCGCAAACGATTAATGGCCACCAGGCAGCATCAAATGCTCCTGAAATGTCCAAAGCAACAACGACACAGTACTCTTTGGCATCTCTTGCCTGCTTAATTTCCCCGACAACGAACTCTAACGCGTCGATAGTCGACTTGCCCTCCACGAAACCAAACTGTCGGTTATTAAAACCGCCGCTGTCTCGCACTAGGTGTTCAACACGCGTAGTCATAACGCGATCTAAAACTTTCCCCAGCACCGGTAGCAAGCTAATTGGACGATAGCTGCCCGGATCTGACGCATCCGCCTTTTAGGTTTGGGTATAAATTTCACATTCTGGATTTTCCAGCAACGCGGAAAAACGCCCTTTCTAAACAAAGATTAAACAACCCAACAAAGACACACGTGGCTAACAGGCACGCCTGCAGAGCTGCGTCTGAAGTGATTCCATCATGCCCCGGTGCCTTCTTAGGGTTCATCCTCCTAAGAGCCCTGACGACCTCGTGAACTAGGATTGCCTTATCGGCACCTGTTCCTTGCGCCTTTGCAGCTTCCCGACGTATTAAATCGTGCGACCCTTCATCCCCCTCGGGATTATCCGATGGGAAAAATTTCTCTAGTAAATATTTCGCTGTGGTTTTAAAACCTTCCGTGTATTCGCCATTTGTTTTCTTTATATTACTGAGCGCGATTTTTTGTTGTTTTCCTCTAATTACGCGGTATGCGGTTCCCCAGGGTTCTTTCTCTGAGTTTTGCGTGCAGAATTCTTTAAATTTATTCGTTCGCGTTTCTTCTATTAATATTTTATATTCGCGGTAACTTTGATTATATTCTATTCTCCGTTGTTCTCTTATATCTCCCGAGGCGCGTTGATAGCGGCGCCTTAGGTTACGCGTTTCTGCCCGCTTGGTGGTTAGTTCCCGGGTCCACCAGGGTACGCTGTCTTTAAATGTTTTCTTTTGCGGCATGGAATACGACGACGCGTCTACCACCGCGTCGGTCAATTTTTTCGCGAGTGTTTCTACTTCGTCTGCCTCTCGGCAGTTAAATAGCTCATTTTCGAGCGCAGGATACTTTCGCCAAATTTTCTTTAAACCGCTCCCAATTTGCTTTTTATTACAGAACCGCGGAAATATAGTTAGCTGCTCGTTTGCGCTTGTTTTGGTTTCAACGTCCCATGTTATTAATTTATGGTCAGAGCGTTTCCTCGTCCGACCTTAGTTTCCAATTACAAATCGTTTCTAACATTTCGTGCGAGACTGCAGTAATATCTATAAAACTGCTGCCTCTATGCGTCTCAAACGTAGGTAAATCATTAGTGTTTATCACACTAAGGTCCCATCCGTAAAAGATCAGCAACCTGCGAGCCTCTATCGTCTTCGATAGGGCTGCCCCATAATGGCGACTTAGCATTAAAGTCTCCCGCGATAATTAAATTTCTATTTCTACCGATTTTACGAAGGATTCCTTCAATTTGATTTATTAAGTCCTCTGTTTGAGGATTCTCCCGCCGGGAATCGATCGGCGGAAGGTAAGTGCTTATCACGTAAAACGTATGCAATCCCGTTTTTATTTCTGCGGTGGTTATGAACTCATTCGACAGATTGTTTAGGATTATTCCGGCGCACGTCCCGTTATTTATTATTATCCGCTACGCGGTCGTTCGCTGTTTGCGTTTAAAACGGTAACCCCCTTCCCAAAACCTGTTATTTTGTGGCTATACAGGTGCGGTTCCTGTATAAGCCCGATGTCGATATTATTTTCGCTGAATAACTTTACGAAGTTATTTGTAGCCCCTTTTCCTTTCGAGATTTAGTTGCGCGAATTTAATCTTCTTGCTTCTTTTAAATCTATCTTTTTCTTCACGGTCCATAATCGATGTTGCGTGTGATTTCGTTCTTCAATCTCAGCATCGTGGGGCATCTACTCGACTTGGCGTCGTGGCGCGTATCGACCTTCGCGCCACCGCCAGTTCTGTCGTTTGCCCTAGCGCAACCCACACAGCAGGGGACTGCCCTCCGGCAATTCTTGAACTCGTGACCGACTTCGGCACAGTTACCGCACCACTGTACCTTCTCCCTGCACTCCATCGATCTATGGCCGTACTCGTAGCACCTGTAGCACTGCGTCATCGAGAAGTGGTCCCGGGCCCAGACTCTTCGCCACCTAAGGTTTATAGCGTCAGCTAATATGCGTCTCCGAAGTGTGGGGGTCACTTCAAAGACTACGTTGACGAAGGGATCCCTAGGGCCCTTTCCGCCAAACCTAAACTTCTCTCTTAGGTGGTCTTCAATTTTCAAATCGCCGAAGCGGGGATTCTGGCACGCGATCAACCGCACCAGCTCTTCCGCCTTCATCCCGCTTCGACCCCGGAAGAACGACCCGTGGGCGCTTCTTCTCGATGGTCTTCGCCACGAGCTCTTTGCAGTCACCGACAACCTTCGACTGCAGTTTCTTCGCATCTTCTCGGTTTGCACACTCGACAACTACACCGCCCTTGCGAGTTCTACGAGCTCCGACCACAACAAAACCATCACGAGCGGGATCGACCTTCTTCTTTAGGGTCGACATGACGTCATCCTTCTCCCTGGCCTGGCGTCGACCCTAACTGCAAAGGTGGGCGTCGCACCTGCAGCATACGACGCCTTCCGCGGCATCGGCACCTCCTGGCTCCTGGAACACTGCTGCCCTGAAACACAAGCAACCACCGCTGGACTTCCCCCGACAACATTAGCTCTCCCAGAATCACTAGCCACAAGCCGCAGCGCGCTAACCATACCTATAAGTTGATTGGCCGCGTCGAGGAAATCATCCAGGGCGTAGCGAATCCTCTTTCTGTCCTCCACGACGATAGTGGCGGAGGTCGTCGGCACCCTCCCGGAGATGACCCAGTGCGCCTTCCTCACCCTCAATCTCAGGAGGTCCAGCTCATCGAGGTCGCTAGCTGCAACGCTAACGTCGCTGCTAGTCGACATCTTTCGCTGGGCTCCCGTAGTTGAGGGAGATTCAGGCGCCGCAGCCACCCCAGGGGGCCCCGACTCCCCCGACACGACCGCCGCAGACACAGGCTCCTCTACCTCCTGTACCTCCTCCTGAATCCCTAACCTAACGTCTTTTAAAATTACCTTTAGCTGTTTTCCCCCAACAGCGCCCTCAGCCTCCGACCTATTAGACTCCGACCTATCTCCCCTCTTCTTCCTGGGCAACGGGTCCTCGTCGCGGTAGACCACCATGCTGATAAAACAAACGACAAAAAATGACACCTAAAACGCAGCTCAAAAACCACTTGACCGTTACGACGCTAAAAGAAAGACGCTAGAAGAACGCAAAACGTTGGTCCAATAAAAATGTTTTGTTTAAAGGTGAACCGTAAGCAACCTTGTATTTATTTAAACTTCGAACCGCCCAATTAAATATCAAATTTTAACAAAAATACAACAAGCACCAAGCGTCAAAATAACAACTAGAATCAAATAAATTCCCTAGCGCAATTCGATTCAAAATGTACCGCGAAGAACACTATTTATTTATTTTAAATTTTTTAAAACCGCCAAATCAATTTAAATAAACTAATTACTTCAAAATATTAAAATATCTAATTTACAAACAACAACACTTTATTTTTAAACATGTAATTAAGAAAATAAGGTCGAGCGCAATCGGAATGAGGTAACCGGAAATGACCTTTCACTTAATCACTTGGTAACTGTAACTGCTACACCGCTTAATTACACCAAAATCGATCTTAAAGGAACTTATAAGTACGCCTGTACTTAAATTACGGAAAATTTATATTAAAATTGTTTTAAAATTTACAGTTTTGAGATATTTATTTGATTTAAAAAGGCTTAGATTTTTGTTTTTTGGTTATTATTTTATTATACGCGCACTATAAAAATTTCACACACTTTTGGTTGTTTTACCCGGTTTTATACTCGATTTACGCGGTTTTATTTTAAATTTATTATTAAAAATGCCTTTTAAGTTATTCCGAAATTATTTTGAGTATTAGTTTAGTAGATTTTTGCTTTGTTGGCCCGTAATTTATTTATTTTATTTTAAAACGCGGATTTAGTTTAAATTACAAAGAAAACGCGATTTATTTAGTTTTTATTTAGTTTAAATTCTGTTTTAAAATTTTTATAGTTTTGGATTACAGCATAATAGAGAAGATGAATAACGAAGATAGGCTCATCACCAGATCAGAGAGAGTATATGGGATGGAGACAGGAATGAACGTGCGAGAAGAGGTAGCAACGAATGCTGTGGACCACAAACAGGATGGACGACGGGGTATTTGGAGCCAGAGGTAATGGTGGTAGAAAACATGGAGTCTTCTGGAGAAGGTGTACAGGAGGACAAGCAGAACGAAAGGCATGCTATTATGAGATTTCTTATGAATTTTCAGACAGAGATGAAGGTTGCACGCACGGAAGTAAAAGAAAGGTTAGAGTTGATGGAGGTCCGAATGGAAGGGATCACGAAGTCTGTGCAGGAAAGTTTTAATTTATTTAGGGCAGACGTGCAGCAAGAGGTGAATACCAGGATGAAGGAAAACTGGGGGAAACAATTACTGGGATACAAGAAGATGTAAATAGAATAGACAAGAAACATAAGAAAAATATCAAAATTTAGGGGAAAGTTTGCGAATAAATCAAGCAGAGAGTTTAAATTCAAAAATGAAATTTTAGGTCAGATTCGAGTTAACCAGGAGGAGACAGGAGAGCTACGAAGAAGCACGGTGGTATTTGGAGATCGGGTAAATGGAAAGTTCGGCGAGGTGGAAGGAGAAATTGTGAAAATACGAGAGCAAATTAGGGGTGTCGAAAGAAGTAGGTGGAATTGCGATAAGAGGTATTGGTATAAGATAGGAAAAGAAACGTTGCCAAGATTCGAGGGTCGGAAACACAAACAGTCAATGGTGTTTTTAGATAAATTGGATGAAATTGCAGCTAACAAACCCGAGAGAATAAAGGTGCAGATAGTGAGTGCAGTTTTAGGGGGCCAAGCGGAAAAGCGGCACAGCATTGTAGGAAGATAGTATGAGACGTACGATGATTTCCGCAGTGTTTTTATTGATCACTATTGGGTAAACACGCACCAGGCAAGTGTACGAATGGATTTGACGACAGGTCGGTACCACACGTATCATGGAACAAGGGAGGACTACATAATAGACAGCCAAGCGCAGCACCTGACACCCAAGATGATTGGATTGTGCAATTTTTGTCGCGGCATATGAAAATTGAGATTACCAGGGCAGTGGCCATTCAAAATATTAAAACCTTAAAACATTTGTTAGAAATTGCAAGAAATTACGATTTGGTTAGTACTTCAGAGAAAAACAGACAAAATTTTGATAGATACGGAGAAAGGAATAGAAATCAAAGGGACGATAACACAAAAGGAACGAATGGAAATAACTACAGGGGATCATATCAGAATTGGAGTCACAGATTTAACAGCAGTAATACATACAATGGGAATACATGGAATAGAAATGCTGATCAAAAACGGGGATATTTCCAGCCACGGGGAGACACGAATGGAAGATTTCAGGGAAATGGAGCACTAAGACATTATAATTTGAATTAGGGCCGCTATACTTGCGGCCACGTCCCCAATGCTCCACCCGGAGGTACTACATTGGGTTTAAACGCGAAAAATAGTCGTGCTCCTAATTTATTCTTACTTCATAGTTGATTCACCCTAAATAAAAACTAAATAAAAATCTAACAAACCTAAAAATCTAACAAACCTAACAAACTCTAACAATCTAACAAACCTAAAAATCTGACAAAAACTGGAACAAAAACAAAACAAAAACTAAAAACAGGGTTGTAAATAATGGTATCCCTAGCGCTGACTTTCGAGTGTACCCGATCAACAAGCAAAAATGAGAGGGAGGGATCCGTAATACCGGAGAGCAGACGCCGGTTCTGCTTACCAGTGCGACCTGAAGGGTCGTCTTAAAACTATCCAAATCTAGCTAACTAATTTAAATCCATCCCTAGCTTTCCTATCGTTTCCTAACTGATTTACATTATGATTACAATCTTCGCAATTCTGCTCGTCCTTCCCAAATATATACTGCAACCAAAATGGCGACAGAACGTCAAACAAAACAAATAAGCCACATAATACATGCTATATATAAATAAATATAAAGTGTAAATATAAAATATAAATAAATATAATTATGTAAATATATAAATAAATGTTTAATAAGCGTTAAGCATATAGCAGTGCACAAAATAGCGAAAGCATCACCCTATTTATCAGGTGCACTCGCACAAGCATTATGTCGGCTAGCGCCTTTACACACCAAACGTGCTTGTTATATTATTTCGAAAACTACTAATTAATGTAAATCAATGCTTGTGCAGTACAGCCGCCACAATTTAAGTCTTACCTCGATAATAAAATTCTCCAGCATCCGAAGATCTGGTCGTCTGTAACTTACTTCTAAAGGTGGGACGGGGTGCACAGCTAAAGTCCTGGTGGGTATGCACTAAATGTTTTTGAGGGGATCACAATCACTATCACTATCACTTCACTTTCAAGTCCTGGGGGGATGCGCGGTTGCACTCTGTTTTATTATCCTTGTTTACTTTATTGATTTAATTTAATGAGGGTTTATGATTTATTTGTTATTGTTTATTTGGTATTATTTATTCCCGATTTTCCGCACATAATTATGAAGATAGGCAGTGATTGTATTAATGGAGTGGGGGTTTCTCGTGCATATTGGGGAGCACTAAGACAGCAAAACAAGGATCAGCGAAAATCAGGAGGCGGTGATAGAAACCAGGACATAGGAAGGAATGCGACGATACATCAGATTACGACAGGGCCAAGCAGAAAAGAAAATGAGGACAGGATTGAAGTGGCTCAAATACACAATAAGTCCACGAACGGAAAAAAAACGTCGAATTATTAGGGTTAGAGGTGTTCAGTTTAGGCACACAAAGTAGTTTTAGTTATGTAAATAATTTGTTAGAAAGTAAGATCGTTAATAAAAAGAGTTTGCTTTTTATTCATATATATTTAAATAATTGTTTACATGTTGCATTGGTGGACACAGGTTCGCAATTATCATTAATAACAGAGGAAGTTGTCATAAAACATGCTAAAGTATTGCAAGGGAGGATATGTAAAGTAAAAAGGATTAATTTATGATCAGCAAGGGGGCGAAAGTTATCGACAATCAATAGGTCAGATAGTATACCAGTGTTAGTAAGAAAAACCAGGCTAGGTGAAGCAGAATTTTTAATAGCATAGGGGTTACAGTTAGATTTTATTGTAGGGATTGATTTTATAGAAGGATTCGGTATGACAATAAATGGAAACGACAGAACGATTCAGATTTTAAATGTAAAAAGGAATTGGGTGGAGCCAAATGGAAGTTCGATTAAGGGTAATGATAGTATAGATAGGAATATAAATAGGGACAGTCATTACGAAGGAAATGATGGGATTAGATTATGTAATATATTAGAGAAAGTTTTTGAGGAGTAACAGATTGGTAAAATAAGGGACGATACGAGAGAGCAATTAGAAAAGATATTTAATGAGTATGTAGGGGTATTTGATGAAGAGCCTAAGTTAACCAGACAGTATACGCATAGATTGGAAGTGACTGAAGAAAGTAGTTTCAACACAAAAATTTATCCAATTCTTTTTGCAATGAGAAGTAGGGTAAAAGACGAGATTAAGAAAATGCTTAGGGACAAGATAATTGAACCAGCGAGAACACCATATGTAAACCCAGTAGTTGTTGTGCCTAAATCAGAAAATGATAGTATTAGAATTTGTTTAGATGCTAGGAGACTAAATGCAATGACAAAGCCACAGTACGAACAACCACAATCATTAGATAACTTATTATACAAAGTTAGCGACAGAAAATTATTCAGGAAATTGGATTTGAAAAATTCATTTTGGTTGATACCATTAGAAAAGAAAAGTAGAAAGTACACAGGATTTAGCATAGAAGGGAGGATTTATCAGTTTCGTGTAGTTCCATTTGGGCTTTCAACATCATCCGCAGCATTGGTTAAAGCGATGCGAAAGTTATTAAATGAGTACGAAAATTTTTGTACGCATTACGTTGATGATATCTTGATCATTTCTAGAGATGAAAAGGAGCATCTGGGGCACTTGAGGGAAATAATACAAAGGTTGGACGAGGGAGGACTTAGTTAAATGTAAAAAAATGTGATTTTTTCAAAACAGGGGTAAAATATTTAGGATTTTTGATTAGTGATGAGGGTATTAGGATGTGTGACAAGAGATTAGAAGAATTAAAAAAGTTAAATCAACCAAGGAATTTGAACCCAGTAAACAATATAACGTTTTATTCATGTTACATTTCAGTTGAATTTCAATGTGAAAGGTAAAATTTCAACGAGAAAATCACATGTTTATTATGTTGGAATGTCACAGTTCCAACACGTGTTTTATCAACATTTTTATCCCAGCTCTTTTTAACGTATCTTTTATGTAATTTGTATATATGAATGACACGTGTTTTTCAACAACCTTTCAACGAAAATTTTATGTTGATTAATTGTTAATTTGACGTGTTATGTAGGTAAATTTTTAACAAGTATTTCCCACTTATAAAATTGCAATAAAAGCTCAAAATCTCCCGCATGTGATTTTATTTTTAAAAAAAGTTGTTTGCCAGTTGTGCAATGCGACATGTTTCGGTTTAAATCGGAAAATGTCGCATTGCACAAAACTGGTAAACACCTTTTTTTTAGAAATAAAATCGTACACGAGGAGATTTTGAGCTTTTGTTTCAAATTTAATAATTCATGTTAATGAAAAATGTTCAATTCCTATTGGAACATGTTACTTTAAACTACAGTATTTAGTGATGTTTCGTTCTATGACGTAAGATCCTAGGAAAGATCGAAATGTCAATAGACAGTTTATTGTGAAATAAACTTGTAGTTTATTTACCAAATAAAGAAAAATCATATTTAAATAACCACAACATACATACATAGAGTAGAAATTAAATGTAGGTTCACTTCTTAGTCTCTTATTAATATAGAATTTTCCGTAACTGGGTGGTTTTTGAAAATACGTCAATTCGTAGGTAATTCTCATACTTGGTCCACCCAGTACACCATCATCTTTTTCAGATTTTACCCCACTCTAGCTAATGTTAAAGAATATCTAGCATTAGTAAGATTTTGTAAATAAGTACTTATATAAGTTGTTTATATTGGCTAAAGCAAGTTGCCCTTAAGTTCGATTGTAATAAAAAATTATTTCTAACTTTTTTTTATTATATCTTCGTGACTATCAGCTAAAAAAATTATACCTTTACATTTTTTAAACCCTAACCTGATATCACAAGGTCGAGAATTTCTTCTTATTAATGTAAGCCCAAGGTAAAGTTGGATGGAGAATGGCTTGAGATAAAGAAAAACTCTTAAGACATAAACGGCTAGTCGAGTGTTAGCTCTGGGTAGATCATGAGCTTGGGTCATGGGTTGTCAAAAGACCAAAAATATATTTAATGAGCGCCACCGTATTTTTCAATACTATAACCAACAAAATTTAACTGTGCTTGTATTAGGGGAATGCGGAAACCTTATGTCAACACCACTAACATAGCCATAAAACCTGAATTTCACTCTTTTAAACACACTTACCAAGACCTCAAACACCAGATGTCATACAGATGTCTCGGCATGGCCTGTGAACAAACAAAGGTACAACCTGGACACCATTTGTGT
This sequence comes from Platerodrilus igneus, assembly GCA_036346225.1. NCBI lineage: Eukaryota > Metazoa > Arthropoda > Insecta > Coleoptera > Lycidae > Platerodrilus > Platerodrilus igneus. The sequence continues at coordinate 1,352,888 of JARFIW010000766.1, read as the reverse complement.
CCTCAAAAATATTTGCCAAGAATAAAATAATAGAATTTAGGTTTCTAAAATATACACCCAGGGAATTTGTTTTCATTACACACAATTTCTAATCAGGGAGGACTTGTAATTTTTTTTTACTTGAATTTTAAATAATAAAAAGTCATTCAAAAACAAAATAGATTCTATTTGAATAAATTTCTGGATTCATGTAACTATAATATTTAAATTCGTATCTTTATAAAATTTTCTCTTAATAATTTTTATGAAACAGAAATATACTAGTAAAGAATTGCATTTAATAATCTAAAGATCTCTAAATGGATCTTTCTACAAAATTTAAATATGCTGACTTGAAATTTTCTAAGTTATTCATAACACATAATTTTCTTTAAGCCAATGAAGTACTTCCTCGACCTTCACAGTAATTTTTAATTATCAAAGCGTTGTTGAAATATTATATAGTTATTCAAAGTTACATTTCTTTAACAGTTAATACTCGAATTCCACATGTCGATGAAAAATGAAAGTTCATGACTTCAAAATATTCAAACATACTTTAAATTAACGTAAGACTACATGTGAGGTCTAAATAGAACAACTGAATCTATGTTTTTTTTTATATATCTGACATAAAATGTCATTCACAACTTTTTAAATGTACACTTTGTGTGCACGTGCAACATTCTGACAAACAATAGGTTAGTTATTTAATTTGCTGTTTTCTTAAAAGCTTTTTACGTTACGAAATTTTTAATGTTCTACTTTTTTATTGCAACTTAATTAATATTCAAATTGATTAAATTCTAAAGTACACTCACGTGTTATGATATTGCTCTGAACGAAAGAATTAGGACCTTGACCTCAGCTGTATGGAAATTTCCTTAACCATCGATTATCAAAGTTCTTCTGAATACAACTATTATTTGATGAAACTAACTTCTGCTTGACTGAATTTAATACTCCAACAAAATTTAGAACCTATATGAAATTGCCTTCCATGATAGTGCATGATGATATTATATAAGATGTAGCCATTTATGATATTGCTTCAAGATGTTATATAAGATATTGGATTAGGATATGATATAAGATATTGCACTATGAGAAAAAATATTAGTATAATGTATTTAATTAATTTATACCAACTGTATTAATGATGTAAAGGGGCTTCCATCTCCTTAGGCCTGCAGGGATCAACTGAACCGCTTTAGGTGGGACTTATAGAAAGACATGCTCACGTTATAGCCGTTAGGTTCAATCTCCAGACACCAAGAATCAATCAATTATAAGTTCTTTTTCTTACTCTGTTAGAGGCCACGTGCCTACACACAACCATCTTGACTCCACTATCTTGTAGAGCAGCTTGCCGTTCAAACGCTGATAATGAAGTGAACAAATTGACAACTCGACAGAGCTTAGTGACGAACCTTAGAGCATAAAGGTAAAGGAATCTGTGTGTTATTATCAATACTATGTATTAATTTCTATTGCACGGAAATTCACAAATTAAATATTTTAAATTATAGCTGTTTTATTTTTTATGTTAAAAAACGAAGTGTAACTAGAAAAAAAATACGTTACACGATAATTAAAAAAAAAGAAACAGGATTTTAGTATCTATAATATTATTTTTTATTGTAATCTAGGAGCATATTAAATATACAGGCGTACTTATAACTTACATATAATATGCATATAAAATATGTAGCACCACAATGCTTAAAATCCTAGTAAATATATAACCTTAACAAAATGAAGCAAAAACTAAAAAGTGCCAGCAGAAAAGTCACTTTGTTGCAAACTTTTTTGCTGGTTACTGTTACATGACTGCGACTAATACCTAATTTATTAAAGAATGCCCAATAAGCAATGATAAAAACTACAGATTTGCCCTTTAATAGCGCTTTGTTATATTGCGTTTGGTTTTTATAAGGCGGCCAATAAACCTCAGTCCTTCTAGGCGACAACCAGCTGTGATGGACAACTGCAACAGAGCCACCTTCAATTTCTTCAAATTGAACAATTATGTACGCCATATATATTGTAGCTGAAAATGGTAACAAAAGAAAGCGTAAGTAATCGGTCCATATGACACAATTCACCTACTATAAGTATTTAAACAAAATTTATGTCAAACTATATACTGCCAAATAGTCCTCCATTAAACAACTCTTAATGCATGGTAAGGTTAGGTAATATATTATATTAAGAGTTGTTTAATGGCGGGATAAAGCTTTTAGGTAAGTTCATACAACAACGAATGCGAATTTTTTTTCCGAATTCGCAAAATACAATAATTCGAAAATTTGTAAATCAATTCATTTTTAATGTTGAACTTTTTTCAAAATTTTTACGAAATTTGCAGCCGCCATTTTATTCGGAAAAAAATTGCGAATTTCATCCTTGTATAAACTTAGCTTTATAGCACGCAATTGTACTATTTAAATATATTTATTTTAACAAAATTATGTACTTACTTCAATAAAATGATGGCAGTTCCATATATGTACATACAAAAATTATTTAGTTTCACATTTGAATAAAATACGATTTACGATGAGCTTTGTGCTTTGTAATGAACGCCAGGGTCAAGAAATAATTGGATGAAGGTAACGTCCGACTCCGAGGTCCGATGTGTGCGCATCTAATTTGCGCGCGCATATTATAACTGAATGATACATTTACAATAAATTACTTACTTAGATATCTATATTATAATAACTACACCTACAATAATTTTTTAGATCAGTTCGTTTTACATTATTGATCTATGCTTAATGGATATAGGTTTAAAAATTTGTTGGGGTATTTCAACGTAACTTAAACATGTATGAAACTAGTTCTAGATAACTACAAATACATAATAATTTTCAACGTATTTTACATGTGCCTAGAGTAACCAAAACTTGCGCCACCATTAAATCATTTCATACTCACTGCAAAATACGTATATAATAATCACCTCACAATTCCACACTACATATTAATTTTTTTTTTTATTTAGGTTAGTTTCTAAAAAATGTTTTAAAATCGTAGTTTTTCGTTTCCTAAGCGCTAGTAGAATTTCAACTAAAAGAAAACGTTTTAAAAACTTACTGGTTTCTTGCTCTGTTTGCTGGGAAGGGATTACGTGGTTTTTTAGGGGTGTTGAATTATTACGAAAAGTTTATACCAAGATACTCGGAGTTGTGTGTGCCATTGTAGAGTTGCTAAGATAGAAGGAGAGATGTAGATGGACCGAGCAAAGAGAACGAACGTTTCAGGAATTGAAAGCAGTATTTTATAGTGAATTATCATTAATATATCCAAATTTTGAAGACAAATGTATACTGAAAACAGATACATCAAATTATGCGATTGGAACTGAACTGGTGCAGATTCAAAATGGGATAGAAGTACCAATTTGTTTCATTTCTAAAGTTTTGAAAGATTGCGAAATGAGATATTCAACAGCGAAGAAGGAGATGTTGTTACATGCCAAAATTGACGTTACGATGGTAGGGGGAGGTGGGAGGCATGAACAAACACGGTAAGTTCAAGGGAACGAACTAAACCGCGGCTCCGCTGGTTGCAGTCGTGACGGACGTGGGTAAAATGGGAAGGGGAATGGAGAGTAATAATAGTTATCTTGACTAAGCCGATGAATTCTGGACACCACCCTTATTTTAGTAGAGTTCTTCCTAAAGTGTCATGGATTTCCTGTCTTTTATAGGAGGACGGCAAAATAAGAGAAAACTTATTCTTCTCGGACAAGAAACCCATATGACAAAATATGGGAATGACACTATTTCAAGTTATTAGCCAAGTGGTTGTACACCTCCTGGCTGTTTAAATATGATCAATAATAATAATGCAAGTTTAACACTAACTTGTACTTGTAATAGAGTTATCATTTAAATTATTCTGAACTATCTGGATTGAGCCTTTAAATTAAATATACTTGATCTGAATCCCTGTTCACAGTCTTACTTAAACTCTTTATAAAATTATAATTTTAGAACGACGGAATTTGTTCTAATATAACCATATAGTTGTCTTTAACTGAACACCAAATCAACATTACTCACATCTCTAAATTATACACAACCTCTATAATATGTTTCTCTTAATTATAACCAATATTAATGTGTTGAACAACTAACAATTCATGTACATTTAGTTTTTATTAAATCCTTATACCAACCCTAATGTATCCTCCTATCTCTGTATCAACAATGATTCAATTTACTAATTAAGTCAACGTAAAATGAATATTTTAAAATAGTTTTATACGTACAAAATTGAACATTATACGGAATTGTAAACAACTTCAGTTTATAAAATAATATGACAATAATAACTTACAGTACGAATGGTTAAACCACCGCAGGAATTCAGTTTTCAGTCTTCAGTTTACTTTAATTAATTTCGGGCAATGTTGTACTCCAGGACGGTACATCAACCAACGGCTTAGAAAGAAGATGAATTTTGAATAAGCACCAAGAACCACGTGAGGTGATCGTTGATATAATGGGCGGCAAATATTGGAATTTACCGGATTAAACTGGTTCGAATACCTTTGGGGTAGCCAAAAAGAATAAAATGCGATATGGTTCTCTGGTCCAGTTCCCTACATTTTCGGATTAATAATTATCACTCGACACAATATTAAGTTCTATGGTAAGCACTAAACTTATTAATCTTACAACAATAACAGTTTCCTATATTAACGTAAAACTAACTACGCGAGTCCGTTGGGCCAGGGTTTTATTTCTTCACAAAAACAATCTCAATGCAAAACGCCTTTGACGCAATTTAAATATTCCGTTACTTAATGACAACTAGTAACGGGCAGGCTTTACAACCACTTTATTCAACGTGCTTAAAATCCTCCTTAAAAAGAAAATCTCCAAAGAAACCATTTGACTTTTGACACGACTGAACCAATTAATTATGCACGTGAATGTTTATTGCACTTCGCGCCTAAAAACTTTCCACAACTACATACTCTCAACCCTTCAAATACCCAACGTGAACTGAACTTAAAACTACGACGATTAACCTTCTTCCCCTGTCCTCGCAAATTACCGGTAAGTGACACGAAATCACCCCACTGTTGTATTAAAGGGAAATAGCAAACGCTAAACTATTTGAAACTAACATGCACGTGCTGCGTGTTTTCTTGGAAACCAACCGACCACCTGCCTTACAATTAACTATTTTCCAAGTCCTAACAGCTGTTAAAATATTACCTTAAAATACTATTATGAAGAATATGAATTTAAGCATGAAAATATGTAGGGTAGTTGATGAGGTTACAATGTTGGCCATAGTGTATTCGGTGAAGAAGCTTAGGTTTTATTTATTAGATACTAGGTTTTTAATTGAGTCAGACAACATAGTGATTACGTTTGTGAAGAAAAGGAATTTTTGAACAGTCGGCTATATAGATGGCCACTGATATTACAAGAATATGATTTTGAAATCAAGCACAAACCTGGAAAAGAAAACGTAACTGTAGATTATTTTAGCAGGAAAGGGGCAGGAAGTTTAGCAGACAAAAAGGTGGATTATTTAGTGGCAGTGCAGATATTAGGATAGAAGGGAAGATGGTCCAATGCAAGATTAACAAGAATGCAAGAAGAAGACGAAATTAAAAAACGTTAGGGAAAAATTAATTCGGGAACATTTAGGGTTTTTGCATAACGGATGGGTAACATTTACGAGCATAAGACATCCACAAGGAAATCCGTGTAAACGGTATATCAGGGAAGTAATAAAATATTTACGAATTGTAGTACAGGTGCAGCATGGCAGATGGGCAAGGTGCTTACCACAAATTGAAAACTATATAAACGATGTTCTGTGACAAAAACATGTCCAGTAACGTTGATGAAAGGAATTACTCCAGCAAAACCGTGGAGAGCTGCAGGTGAAGTCGAATACATTACAGAAGTGCTAAACAAAGCCAGACAACGAACAGAAAAAATTCAACGAAGGGAGATTGTGAAACGGTGCAAGAAAATAAAACAGCGAGCGAGTTTTAAAATTGGAGATTTAGTAATTATAAATAGATTAAGGGTGTCTAATTGGGGAGAAAAAATATGTGGAAAGTTGTTATTACCGTATGAAAGACTGTATAGAGTTAGGAGGATTTTTTCAAAGGGTAATACATTTGAGCTTGAATATGGGAATGGATTGTACAGTAGCAGATTTCACATAGAAAATTTATACCCGTATTTAAACGTAGAATACTGCTTATGAATAGCACAAATTAAAGAAAGAAAAACCAGTACACACGACTTTACAAGGATGATTACCTAATTTGATTTACTGATATAATATATGAACATTTAATAAAAACTATGATTTCAACTGAAAATACAAATTGGCTTGAAGTTGAAAAAGGTACTTGAAAAAAAGTGTGTTCGTATTTTCAATTAAAATCAGGTGGGGCCTATAAAGTGTATGAGATTGAAACCCATTATAATTAATTAACACTTAGATATCATTAACGACGATTTATACTTAAATTTTATCAAATACAAAATATTCAATTGATGCATACTTAAAATTTCATTAAAGACATAGCAACGTGGATAATTTATACTTATTGCACTAGTAATTATCTACAGTCAGTTAAAATCTAGAAACCATAAGATTTTAAACAGCACTGGGTCTTTTGCGTGAATTCAACAGTAATAAGATCACAAAATACCATGACCAGAGGATGTAGGGCTCTATTTATAATTGGTATGTTATTATATTAAACCGGAAAGGTCCACGAAAACCAACTACCTAAAAAAAGCAATGCTTATAATACGTAAAGTAATTAAGATATAAAATGTTTAAACAAAATACCCATGTCAAAAATAAATGTAATGATGTATATTCTATGTTAATCTAAGGACTCATTATTTTGATACAAGAAGACTGGTGATGGTAAATTGCATGATAAAATTTGTAAAAGAGTAGGCTAAAGGACGATTGCTTAAGTTGAGTTGCCTAGGAAACAATTATTATTATTAGGAATTATGATGCATTAAAAGATTGATTGAAAACTTTTTTTTTAAAATAAAAAAGTTTTTCTTTTGAATTTAATCCTGTTCATTATTGAAAATAAGTATTTGAATATTGTGAATCGTCATCAAAGCTAAAGATATATGCCAGCAAGTGCAGTATTGAAATAAATATAAAAGGTTCATTCAATCTCGTTGAAGTTAAAAAAGGTGGTTTGAAGACGAAGCCAGAATATACTCTTGGAGTAGCAACACGAAGCTGGATTCATCATAAAGCAGTAGGTAGAGCGGGAGATTTCAGTGCGAGTACCAGGATCATCATAGAAGTTGATCATCATACCTTGCACCAGTTTTGGTAACTCAACCATTTCATCAAAAGTACTACAAACTGTATCCAATTTTTCATTAGTATTTATAATTTGTATTTCACATTGGTTGTTTCTAAAACTAAAACCAATTATTAATCACATATAGGAAATCTTCAAGTGAAGTATTTAATTCAGGAAGCGGTTCAACAACGAAAGCTGTGAAGAGTTGTACATACCTTCTGGAATCGAAAAAGGTATGTATCATTGTTACTTGAAAATTAAAATTTTAACTCCCAGTGCTGTAATTAAACATACACTAACATTTACAATTCTAAAATAGGTTAAGGGTTACTGTTCTATATAGTTTAGTGTAGAACTAACCTTACCGGCATTTGTGTTTTTTATAAGCTTATTCTGATTTCATACAGAGGGTGATAGTATCCACATATTTGCAATTTGATATTAGTCAATGAACCCAGAACTAGTATCATTTTAGTTTGAAATTTACCCTGAGAGATTTGTTTCGAGTTTTAAAAAGCCGAGGTATAAAATTTTTAAACAATATATTTAGGAGTCACTTATACTATTAGCATTCAAACATAAAAGATATTCAGGAGCTTAGAACCGAAAATTGGCATTTTAGCGAATTTGAAACCTTTTTCTAAATTAATCACATTTAAATTAAATAAATAAAAGGGGAAACAAAATATACAAACAGAAAAGGATATATATATATATATATATATATATAAAACAAATTAAATATATATATATATATATATATATATATATATATATACAGGGTGCCCACAATCTATCTCCGTATATGGGTAACTTTTTTATTATAGAAGATACAATGTTGGTTAAATTAGCAAAGTTGAAGAGAAATTTACGAGTAGTATGATGCTTTTTTGAAAACTCACCTAGATGCTCAACTTTTTTAGATATTTGAAAAAAACTGAAATTTGCCATTTTCTTCAAACGCTAATAACTTTTTAACGGTTCAACCTATAGAGAAAATAAAAACTGCTTGTAAGGTAACTTTTTACGTAGAATTCAATAGCGTATATGACAATTTTAATTGGAAATGGGTTTTCAAGCTACAAACATAACCTCACTTTTTTTAAATGGAAACCATAGTTCAATATAACCCAAATGGAAAGGTTTTCTTTCTGATTACCCTGATGTAAGGGTTGATATACTTATTTTCAGTAGTTTCTTCATAATAAAGAAAAAACGATTTATTTATTTGCGGGCATCAAGGAGTCCATGGATACATATTTTAAATAAACAAAAAACAACTGGCATTTGTCAGATATTATTAGTTAAAGTGTTTATTTGCTCTGGGTTGCAAATTTTGTGTAGAAGACTTTTAAATTTATTTGATTATAATAGAGAATGTATACAAACGACGAAAAAAATGACATGCTCTTTTGTTACTATGCCTGTAACAGAAATTGTGATGCTGCTGGTGATATGTATTATGAAAGATATTTGGAAAGAAGGCAGCCAGATAAACGATTGTTTTCTAAATTAGAAAACAATTTAAAAGGTTTGGTGCTTTACAAAACCCAGTACTGATAAAAGAAAATTCAAAACTGATGATGAAGAACGTGTGTTAGCCTACATAAATTTTAAGCCAACAGCGTCCACCGAGAAACTGCAATTGAGTGCGCTACTTCTACAGAAAAAGCTCGCCTAATTTTAAAACAAAACCGCTACAAACCATACAAAACCCATGTTAGCAATACACTGTATCATGGGGATTGTGAGAGAAGACAACAGTTTTGTAGGTGGTTTCTTAATGAAACAAATAATAATCCTGGTTTTAGTCACACTATTATATTTACCGACGAAGCAAAATTTACTAACAAAGGCATGTTTAACAGAAAAATACAGTCTACTGGAGTCAGGAAAATCCCCATTTAACAGAAGAAAGGCGGGATCAACATCAATTTTCGATAAATGTGTGGTGTGCCATTTTGGTAATAAAATACTTGGGCCTTTCTTCTATAATTATAATTTAAATGGTGTACACTATTTGAATTTTCTACAAAACGAATTGCAAGAAATGCTCGATAATTTGCCACTTAATTTACTGCAAAACTTATATTATTTTCAGCATGACGGTGCACCTGCTCACAATGCTCAAGCCGTTTCTGAATATCTTGATAATAGTTTTCCAAATTGGATTGGCAATGAAGGTCCTGTTCCATGGCCGGCAAGGTCACCAGAACTATCGCCACTGGATTTTTTCTTTGGGGTACTGTAAAGGATGTAGTGTATGCTAAAAATCCAATAACATTGAGCAACTCAAAGATAGTATTACAGCAGCTATTACAAGTATAAAACCACAAACGTTAAATAAGGTGCACCAAAACCTAATTAAAAGGTGCGAAATGTGTTTGCAAGCTAATTGAGGTCATTTTGAGCATATGTTAATGTAGGAGTGGGCATATTCGCATTAATTAATTTTGTTTCCTTTGATTAAGTTATTTGTATTGTATGGATAGTTTATTTTTAAGTATTTTATTTTTCTTAGTTTATAATAAATTTAGTTACAATAAACTTGTGTTTCCATTATTGATTTTTACACATTTTGTTTGTTTGTAATATGTATCCATGGACTCCTTGATGCCCGCAAATAAATAAATCGTTTTTTCTTTATTATGAAGAAACTACTGAAAATAAGTACATCAACCCTTACATCAGGGTAATCAGAAAAGAAAAACCTTTCCATTTGGGTTATATTGAACTATGGTTTCCATTTAAAAAAAGTGAGGTTATGTTTGTAGCTTGAAAACCCATTTCCAATTAAAATTGTCATATACGCTATTGAATTCTACGTAAAAAGTTACTTTACAAGCAGTTTTTATTTTCTCTATAGGTTAAACCGTTAAAAAGTTATTAGCGTTTAAAGAAAATGGCAAATTTCAGTTTTTTTCAAATATCTAAAAAAGTTGAGCATCTAGGTGAGTTTTCTAAAAAGCATCATACTACTCGTAAATTTCTCTTCCACTTTGCTAATTTAACCAATATTGTATCTTCTATAATAAAAAAGTTACCCATATACTGAGATAGATTGTGGGCACCCTGTATATATGCATTCCAAATGTGGATTATTCTTCTTCGCTATTAATAATAATATACGTACATCTTTGTATTATCCGAACGCAGTGAAATGGAATGATCAAGTTATTAGTACATGAATTATGTATATAACTAGAATCAATCTCCTTAAATGCAAGACGTAATTGCAAATCGGTAACAGGAATAAGCTTCAGTAGTATAAATTATAACACCATCTAATCAATTGGCTGCATAGCTCAGTTGGTTAGAGCGTTGATCCCGAAAATCAATGGTCGCAGGTTCAAATCCTGCTGTACCCGTTCTTTTAGCGGTTTTCAATTACTAGTTCGATTTGAAATGGTAATTTCAACGTTACATAAAAAGTTGTGTTTTCATTTCATCTTATAACTGTTTATATATATATATATATATATATATATATATATATATATATATTAACAAACATGCATTTGCATTCCAAATGTGGATTACTCTTCTTTGCTATATATATATATATATATATATATATATATATATATATATATATATATATATATATTGTTCAAAGTACCACAGCAAGTAAATTCGCTGCTTTTTATTCCGTTCGATAACCATGTTTCACTTGTGGCAACAAAAATCGTATTTATAATCAGATATATTAGCTGTAAATTCATCAATCTTACCTCACATTCTTCGAACATTTTGATAATAACACATAAGGACCTTACTGTAGGATTTATTTAGTTTTTTGTACAACACTAGGTATACCATGGACAAATTTTATAGTGAGATAGTTCCCCATTTTCGACTCATTCTTTGAATGGCTTTCTACACTCACCATTTAATTCTCTTTGATAAAGTGTTTCACATTTTTTCAAAAATACATATTTAAAATTGGAATACGATTTTAAGAGCATTCTGTCTTTAAGAACATTATAAACCTGATAAGTGCTATCCATTGTAACACATAGTGGGCAAGGTTTACTTGCATTATCTTTCTGAACACTAATGCCTGTTTGCAGCGACATATAAATAAGAACTTCTTATATAAGTAGTTCTTGGATTTAAAAACTGCTTACTATAATATTCTGTTGTACTAGCAACGACAGATCGTGTACTTATTAAAGTATTTCTTAAGACATATAAAGTTTGCCAACCACTTAAATTCTGGTAACTTCTAGGGGTTTTTAGGTCGTGGAGGCTTTAGTTTTTCTAATAAATTTCTGTTTTGTTCCATAAACGATTTTGTTACAGGTTTGTTCATAGCGTTGATTTGGATTATTTAGTACAAGTTAATTGTAATTAACCCATCATTAATAATGGAAAAGGAAGCAAGAATACTTAGTTAATATGCTCTTATAAAGTAACAATCTTGTAAAAAGAGAAGACACGCAAAATTAATATTTTGGTTTTGAAAAGCAGTTACTCTTCAGTTTAATCCACAAGTATAATTTATTCGCGGAAATCCATAATCAATAATTTGTAGAACATCCAAATCGACTTCAAATAAATCACGTAATTGACGGTCCATGATTAAATTATTGTAAATAACTATTTTGCAACGTCCTATTCTTCAAAAGGACGCGTATTATGTGGATAGAGAAAAACAAGACTATGATTATGAGGCTACTATTAAAATAAAAGTAAACAACTTGGTCTGTCACTTTGATTCCAAATGCCATGGGCATGCGCCGACAACTAAGCAGTGCTTAAGCCACCGCAAATCCTCTGCTCAAAATTAAGAATTGTTTTCATTGCTTAAGTATTTCTTATAGTGCCGTGCAACAGAAATGTCTTACTTAAGAATTTCTTACTTTTAAGTACTGCTTAAATATGTTGGTGCAAACGGTCCTAAGTCTTCTTATCTTTTGAGACGACGTCAAATTTATATTATTTCTAATTGCTTGAAAAATGTTGTTGACTACTACAACGTCTGATCTTTCATCATGATTTTCTGGTTAGCCATAAATAATTAAGTTGTCTCACGTTTAATTCGTTCTTGTGCTTCTCGGACAACCGTTTCAAATTATTCAAAAGACAACTGTGAATGTTGAACACGTCGCGGTTCCAAATTTTCCAATCTAGTTAGTACAGAATTCAGCATCCTTTTCAATTCTGTAAATTGATCAACGGTATTGTTGCAAATATTACAAAAGAACGTAATTACGTTTGGCATCATAATATACAGGTTAGGAATTGATAAATGCCAGAAATATAAAATATTCAACGCATGCGTATTGCAATACTATTATTCCGCGTTATAACGCCTAATATTTTCACCTACGCAAGAAAACCAACTGAAATTTTTTAGTGCGAAATTTGCAAATTCCCCTAAAAGAAAATCTTGAGGACCACCTTGCACGTAAACACGCTCAGGGTTGCTATGAATAATAAATTAAAGCAAAGAACATTTGTATTAATAACTGATCTTTAGTTAATAACCCTTAACAATTGTCTAATAATACAGCACGTGATGAATACCCACGCAAAAGGTTCCTTTGCATGCATTTTGTGTGATTATACCGCGTCACGAAAAAGTAATTTACAAACACATTTTCGGTCGCATACTAATGAACCTCCATTCGCATGCAATTTATGTGATTTTACCACACCATATAAAAGTAATTTACAAACACATTTTCGGTCGCATACTAATGAATCTCCATTCGCATGCAATTTGTGTGATTTTACCACACCGTATAAAAGTAATTTACAAAAACATTTTCGGTTGCATACTAACGAACGTCCATTCGCGTGCAATTTGTGTGGTTATACCGCATCACAAAAAAGTCATCTAGAAAGACATTTTCGGTCGCATACTAATAAACGTCCATTCGCGTGCAATTTGTGTAATTATACTGCATCAGAAAATAGCTATTTAAAAAGTCATTTTCGGTCGCATACTAACGAACGTCCATTCGCCTGCAATTTATGTGGTTATACCGCGTCACAAAAAAGTCTTCTAAAAAGACATTTTTGGTCGCATACTAACGAACGTCCATTCGCATGCAATTTGTGTGATTTTACCACACCATATAAAAGTAATTTACAAACACATTTTCGGTCGCATACTAATAAACATGCATTCGCATGCAATTTGTGTGATTATACCACATTGCAAAAAAGTAATTTACAAGGACACTATTGGTCGCATACTAACGAACGCCCATTCGCATGCAATTTGTGTAATTATACCACATCACGAAAAAGTAGTTTACAAGGACATTTTTGGTCGCATACTAACGAACATCAATTCGCGTGCAATTTGTGTGATTACACCACATCATACAAAAGTTATTTAAAAACACATTTATGGTCGCATACTAACGAACGTCCATTCGCATGCAATTTGTGTGATTTTACCACACCATACAAAAGTTATTTAAAAACACATTTTTGGTCGCATGCTAACAAACGTCCATTCGCATGCAATTTGTGTGATTATAGCACATCATACAAAAGTTATTTAAAAAAACATTTATGGTCGCATACTAACGAACGTCCATTCGCATGCAATTTGTGTGATTTTGCTACACCATACAAAAGTTATTTAAAAAGACATTTTCGGTCGCATACTAACGAACGTCCATTCGCATGCAATTTGTGTGATTACACCACATCAGGTAAAAGTCATTTAAAAAGTCATTATTGGTCCCATACTAATGAACGTCCATTCGCATGCAATTTGTGTAATTATACCGCATCACGAAAAAGTCGTTTACAAGAACATTTTCGGTCGCATACTAACGAACGTCCATTCGCGTGCAATTTGTGTGATTTTACCACACCATACAAAAATTATTTAAAAACACATTTTCGGGCGCATACTAACGAACGTCCATTCATATGCAATTTGTGTGATTATACCACGTCATACAAAAGTCATTTAAAAAGACATTTTTGGTCGCATACTAACGAACGTCCATTCGTATGCTATTCCTGTGATTTTACCACACCATGCAAAAGTTATTTAAAAACACATTTTCGGTCGCATACTAACGAACGTCCATTTGCGTGTAATTTGTGTGGTTATACCGCATCACAAAAAAGTCATCTAGGAGAACATATTCGGTTGCATACTAACAAACGTCCATTCGCATGCAATTTGTGTGATTTTACTACACCATCTAAAAGTAATTTACAAAAACATTTTCGGTCGCATACTAACAAGCATCAATTTGCATGCAACTTGTGTGATTATACCACATTACAAAAAAATAATTTACAAGGACATTATCGGTCGCATACTAACGAACGTCCATTCGCATGCAATTTGTGTAATTATACCACATCACGAAAAAGTCGTTTACAAGAACATTTTCGGTCGCATACTAACGAACGGCCATTCGCATGCGTGTGATTATACCGCATCACGTATAAGTAATTTACAAAAACATTTTTGGTCGTATACTAATAAATGTCCATTCGCATGCAATTTGTCTTATTGTGTAATATTATAGCTAGCTGAAAACACCGTGTTTGATGATCCTGTTGAAAAATTTAGAATCATCGTATTCAATGAAGTTCTAGATATCTTGAATTTACAAATAAATCTAAAATTTGAGAGTATGAGAAAAGTAGTTAATCTCTTTTCTTTTCTGCAACCAAAAGAAATACTAGAACAAACGGACGAAGAACCTGTTGCATCAGCAATTGCATTTTTAAATAAATACGAAATAGATATATCAAGCTCGATAGCAACAAATTAGATTCAAGAACTTAACCTTCCACCATTTCAAAATGCACAAAACAACCACAATTGCTGAAGTGACCAAATTTCCTTTAGTTGACAATAGCTCTCTAGCTAGCAGTTTATTAGACCTTTGTACTGCGTTGCGCTTGTTTTTAACATTACCGGTTACTTCAACATTGGTAGAAAGGTCTTTCTCAAAATTAAAGTTAATCAAGTCTTATCTAAGAAGTACAATGGCTCAAACAAGGTTGAGAAGTTTGACTATTTTGAGCATTGCAAGTAAGCGTTCTAAAAAGATGAATCTCATAGTGTAGGGCGTGATTTTGTAAACTGTCGAAAACGCCGTGGACGCTTACAAGTATAGTTAATAAAAACTTCATTTAGTTTTCAAATGTGCAGGAATGACTAATGACAACGTAAATACGGCGTAGGGCGGGTTGCGGCGTTGAGGGAAATATACCAAATACACTCAGAGTGTTAACTTCATAGAAAAATTTGTCCAAACAACAAAAATTCTATTGCACCTATTCAGGAAATTTTAATTCAAACGTTTCCCGCCATTCCCCCTGCTTGCTGTCTGTAGCGCCACCACAGTATGCCTTGCAAAGTGTGCAAGAGAGATAAAACCATAGGAAATTTTATCTACCTATTGCAGTCTTCCTGGACAAAAAATTAGCACGCAGTTGACACTCTGAAGGTACTCTGTGCCAAATACAAAAGCAACAACTGACGTTCCTTGCGACAAGTCAAATTTTTAGGATGTCAGATATATACGTCCGCGTATATTCGAGAACAAACTCGTTTAGTTATTTCTTGCATTGATAATTACGCGTAAGTTACTTTGCCTTCCGTTTTACAATACAAGTGCAATGTCCATTTTAATTTAGGTACATAGTTTAGTACTTTTTAGGGTTCTGTACCTTAAACCTTTATAAGATCACTCTCGTGTCCGTCCGTCCGTCGGTCTCAGAGGTTTATCTCGAAAACTATGTAACGTAGGAATTTGAAGTTTGGCACAATGCTAGGTCTTTATGGCGCGCACATATATCGAGAGTCAGAAAATAGAAAACATATTTCTAGATTAAAATGGCGGGAGTTAACTCGGTCAAAAGAAAAAAGTTTTAATAAATATATCGTGTGCGGTATCATTTGAAAGAAGATTCTAAAAGGCTTCTAAAACTATTATTTTTATAATTTTCGGTTCAGTAGTCTTCATGATATAGCTCAAAATGTGCCAAAGATGCCCGTCCCCCGCCCCCTCCTGTTCTCCTACATTTCCAAAGCTAAAATTTTGATCTTAATAGGGATAGTAGCTATTGAGTCAGATTATCGGACAACTGCAGGTTTTTTTGACAGTTGTTACGTACACTTTGGGCCAGGAGGCTTGCAGTGTACGACAAGCTGAAATTTTTCCGGCTAGACAGTGGGAGGTCGTGGTCCAATAGCGGCTTGACGAGGGCTGCTGCGACCTAATCTGGAAGAAAATAGTAGTCGAGAGAATTTTTGGGCACCACCTAGTTCTCTATGGCCTGGAAACTGAAGCTAAAAACTAGGAAAATCGCTTCGGATGACCTAAATAAAATGTAGAACCAAACAAAATACTTGTACAACCTGATGCAACCTCACTGTACCTATAATTTATATACCTCCCGTCAGCTCGATCACTACACCAAACTGTGGCCAATCGCCTGTTAAAAATTAAATGCTGGTCAGATTGAACCTTTTGTTACATCGGTAGTTTGGATTTTACCTTTTGCTTTTGATATATTTATATATATATATATATATATATATATATATATAAAAGAAATTAATACACTCTTTAAATCTGATAAACACTTTCTATTAAGAACTTCCAAAATTTGTTCTCGATTACATAATCATTACTTTTGAGAAAATTGTACAATTCTTAAATATGAAACTAACTGTCAAATGAGAAGCTCTCTTACTATTTAGGACGTCTAAGTAATTTCATATCTAACAAATTAGATTGGCTACACAGCCAAGTTTATTACTTTGATAACCCACCAAACGGGCAGATTAAGTTGAATCAAAAGAGTTCAATCATGAAATCAAAACAAAAATAAAGTGTGAATTCGGTACCTGGATTCTGAGGTGTATTCGTGTAGTGGAACTATTTCCCATTAAGTACTGAGCTATGAGTAGTTCTAGATCGAGACCATGCGGACGTGTTGACCCTCCAAATCCTTCTTTTGATTTATGTGATGCGGATTTCTTTCCAGAAAAAATTACTGAACTTCCTGCCTCGTTACGGCGCCGGAATTGTACAAGTATCAACTTCAAAATTAACCAATAACCGAGAGTTGTCTAACTGTACGGCCTATTTTAAATTCTTGACCGCAAGAATAACTTGAATGAAATTGTACTTCGCACCTCACGTAAATCTTTTCGCGAAAGTTATTTAGAAACGCAACCCGCCTGAATGACTTAATCCGAAACACTCACTACATCAGAACTATCCGTTTAAAGAGAAGCATCGTAACCCCTTCCATTTATCCACAAGTAGGAGGACTTCCATAATAATTTAACCTTCGACCCTGCACGTGCAAGTCAAAACCATTAACGACGTAATTTAACAGGGTGTATAATGATGACTCAACTGAATCTCACGAAAAGTTATCTGTTTGATTATACATAAAACCAACAGTGCTTTATACAAAGTAGGCGTTAATATAATACGTTGATTATATTGAAATGACAGGATGTTATGGCTATATCCTTTAAAATATCTGTGAGAGCCTAAGGGCATGACGTGTGGTTTATTTAATTGGCAGACTTTTGATATGATAATAAAATCCCCGGGCATAAAATTAAAAACAACTTGCACGGTAAAGTACAGAACTTAAATGAATATTACATCCCCCTCAATTAATTAGATTTTTTCTAAAAATCTTGAGTGAAAAAGGAAAAAGAGGAAAAAAAATTGCAATGGTTACCAAAAAAAAAAATGGAAATTGAAAATCCAAATTTGATCGACGAAGAAGTCCCTCCCCTTCAATGTGTATAGTGTAAATGTTATGCTTGTTGGTGGCTTGTGTGCAGGTATGTATGTGTGTGTGTGTGTGTGTGTGTGTGGCGTGTAAGTGTTTGTACGGGGTATGTATGCGACCTTAAACTACCTTAAAACTAGTACAATTCAATACACGAGCACAAAGACACCAAAATGTCCCCATTCAGTAGAGTTTGCAAAACCAAGGTGAAGCCACAATAAGAAAGTAAAACAAATTTTTGCTAAGCCCACTGAATGTACTGTAGGATCGGGACCTGCTGACCGAAATCAGAAAGTACTCCAAAAGAGAAGCCTTAAAACTACATTAGTCCGGTAAAAATGTAGATGAGATGTAAAATTTTCATACAAATTTAAAAAAAAGGAAAGGTGAACTAAGAGAAGTAGGACTAATCAGTAGGATTATATTTCAAATCCTTACCGTGCCAACGTCCTTTGCTCACTCCTGTATAATCGGTTAACTCATAAACATTACTTGAAATTTTATTTTCAATAAAAAATGGGCCTAAAAATTTAGGCGCCAATTTAGCATTGAAATATTTAGCGGCGTCAGACAACACATAATTTCTACGCCAAACAGAGTCTCCAACTTGAAATTGTACATCCCTTCTACGTAAGTCATAATTGGTTTTTGATTTGTTATAAGCATGTTCTAATTTCATACCTATGTCTTTATAAATTTTATTAAATTCTGGCACTCTTTCTTTTAAATTATTTCTGTTTTCAAAATTTAAGTTTTCTAAGTTTTCAGTATCTTCAGCTTTTCCAAAGGAAGATCCATCAATAACCATCTCTCTACCAAAGTTTGCAAAATATGGAGTCATATCAATAACCTCATGTACCGCAGTGCGAACAGCACAACCAACCATGGGTAAAAATTTATCCCATGTTCTGTGATTTTCAACAACATAAGAAGCCAGCATAGTTTTGAGTACACGGTTAATTCTTTCAATTGGTGAAGCTTGAGGGTGATAATGTGCAGTAAAAATAATTTTTGAATTATATTTTGATACCATGTTTTTAAAAATATGGCTTCGAAATTGAACACCATTGTGTACTATGATATATTGTGGAGCACCAAATAATAAAATAATTGACTCTTCAATTTTTTGGGCTATAGCGGAAGCTGTAGCATTTCTAAGAGGAAAAAATAAAGGAAATTTCGTGAAAGTATCGGCTACTGATAAGACATAAGTATAACCTTTTGTTGATCTTGGCAACGGGCCTACCAAATCGATTGAAATCATTTGCCAAGGTTTCGACACAACTGGGTGACGAGACATTTTTCCAATTGGTAATGTCTGTTCTGGTTTATGAGCCAAACAAGTTTTGCATCGGTTAACATACCGAGAAACATCGGAACGCATTTGAGGCCAAAAATATTTATGAGCAATTCTTTCAAAGGTTTTCTTAATACCAAAATGACCTGAAGTCGGTTCATCGTGATATTTTTGTAAAAGTTCTTTTCGGTTAGTTTTTGGAACAACTTCTTTCCAAGAATAGTCTGCAGTTAAATTCGGAAATTTTCCAGGAATATGTTTAAGTAATCTTCCACCTTCCATTTTCCATCTATTAAATTTTCGAGGTTTTCTTTGAACATTATTTAACATTCTAGAATACCAAGGATCATTTTTGTAAGGTGAGTTATCTTTTGGACTTGCAATAGGAGGATCGTTATCATCCGTATCTGAAGAATTTTCATCGACCTTGTCAATGGCACATAAAGAAATAGTATTTGAATTCAAAATCGGTGATGGGGACTCTGATTGATCTGATTCTGAAGTAGAAATTAATTTTGAAGCTTCTACAGCAGGAACGGCTCTAGATAAGGCATCAGAAATAATGTGGTCTTTACCTTTTCTATTGATTATGTTAAAATCAAATTGTTGCAATTTAATCGCCCAACGACAAAGACGACCAGATGGGTTTTCTAAAGTATTAAGCCAAACTAGTGAATGGTGATCGGTGATTACAGTAAAAGGTGCACCCTCCACATAAGGACGTAATTTTTGTATACTAAAAAGCACTGCAAGACATTCTCGTTCGGTGACGGAAAACTTTCGTTCGCCGGGAGTTAAGGATCGAGAAATATAACAAATCACATGTTCTTCTCCATCGATTTTCTGAGTCAAAACACCTGAGATACCATAATCTGAGGCATCGGTCTGAATTGTGAAAGGTAAATCAAGTCTTGGACAACTTAAAATCGGTGCGGATACAAGACAATCTTTAATTGTAACAAAAGCCGTTTCGCATAAATTGTCCCACACAAATTTTTTATTCTTGTTAAAGGAGCAATAATCGTACTGTACTGATCTATAAATCGTCTATACCAAGAAGCCATGCCAATTATTCTTCTGACTTCTTTAACAGTCTTTGGAGTTGGAATATCTAAAATTGCCTGGACCTTTTCAGGATCTACCAAAAGACCATTTTCGTTAACAACATAGCCTAAATACTTAAGCTCATTTTTACAAAAGAAACATTTGTCTTTGCTAAGAGTCAAACCGGCTTGAGATAACCGTTTAAAAACCTCTTCCAAAATTTCAATGTGTTTTTCGAATGAATCGGTAACAATGATGACATCATCCAAATAGGAAAACACGAAAGGTTTGAGTTCCGGTCCTAAAATTCTATCAATAAGTCGTTGCCATGTTGCAGGTGAATTATGTAAACCCATGGGAAGTCTGGTAAATTCAAACAAACCACGGTTTGGAATAGTAAAAGCTGTGTACTGACAAGATTGTTTTTCTAAGGGTATTTGAAAATATGCAGATTTAATATCTAAAGTGGAAATAAATTTAGCGTCTCTAAGTTTATCCAAAATTGAAGACACATATGGCAAAGGATATGCGTCCTGTTCAGTAACCTTATTGAGTTTTCTAAAATCAACGACAAAACGATATTTATCATCTTTTTTCTTAACCAATAAAATTGGATTACTCCATGGACTTTGACTTTTCTGAACAACACCTAGTTTCAATAACTTGTCCAATTCTTCGTCAATATGTTTTTGCATTACAGGAGAAACTCTGTAATACCGTTGCTTAATAGGGTCACTGGCGACCTTAATTTTGTGTTCTACTAATGTAGTTCGTCCTAATTCTGGTAGTGTCTTAAAATAATCTTGAACAACAGAATCTAATAAATTTCGTATCAACAGTCAGATCAAAAGTTGAATGCAAAATTGGTTTTTTAATGTCGATAGAATCTACCTTAGCAAAAGTAAATTCCCCTTTAAAAATGTCAGGTATAATTCCAATCTCTTTCCAAAAATCAATTCCTAAGATTAGTGAATGAGGGACATCAGGAACAACTAAGACGTTAATAGCGACCACGCGATTCTTCAATCTAATTGGTAAAGTAACTGTGCCTAATGATCTCAATTTTTTCCCATTTGCAATTAGACAATCTGGAGAATTTTTTGAATTTAATTTCATTCCTAGTCGAGAAAATATTTCCCAACCATTTTTTCCTAAAATGGTGGTTGTAGCACCAGAATCGAGCAACGCAGAAAAATTTGTACCTAAAATGTCAACGGTGACAAAAGGTCTTTCATCGTCTTTAGTGTTTTCGAAAACATAACTTAACATAGTTTTATGTTTTTTGAACTTTTCCTCCTTATCAAGTATAATATTTTCAAATTGTTTGGTCGAATTACGGAAAATACGAGGCATTTCACGACCTTGACCTACCCCGCAGTTAGTTTAAATGGTTTTTACAACGAGGACATCGATTTGAAGTCACGTTGTCAGCACCACAACGATAACAATAATTTGTACGCCCACGTTCTTTGCAAGCACTCTGAAAATGATCAGGTTTATGACAATTCCAGCACTTTGGCTGTGGTCTTAGAAAACTACTTTTTGTTTCAACCACCGAAAGTTTATGACCTGACGATGGTCTATTCTGATTCGTCGAAACGTCGTTATATGCTAAGTCAGTCTCGATATCGGTACGTTTTCTAGACGGAGAAACAAAATTTTCAATTGAAACTTTCCTTTCTTCTAAACATTTCCCTAATCTGATCAAATCTGGTATTGATTTTATTTCTACCAAACTCAATTGTGTCTGGTAAAATGGCAAAATATTTTTCCTTAAAATTTTTAATTGTTTTCAATAGTTAGCGGTTCAGATAACCTTTTGAACATGTTCAACATCACAGCGACATACAACCCTATCGTTTCATTATCGCCTTGCGTTCTCTGTGAAATTTCTAATATTAATTTTTCATCATAATCTACGGGCAAAATTCATTTTTCAAAGCTATTTTCAATTCATCCCATGTTGTAAAAAAATCTTTATTGGCCCTATACCAAATTAAGGGTTTTCCATCAAACATGTCAATCGCTTCATTAAATAATTGATTATCACTAACATTTCGTGCAGTTTTCAATTCTTCTACTCTTTCTAAAAAAGGATTTATTGAAGTGTTACCGGTAAATTTAAGATTCCATTTTGCCACAGGTGTGACTTTATAAATCATTGAATTAAAATTTGAATTATGTGATAAAGTATTAGAATTATTTCCCAGAGATAAATTTTCAATTGGTAAAATTTTTCCAAAATTGGTTTTCAAAATTTTCTTGTTCAATTTTGTCCTAGTTGAAGCATCTAAATCAAATTTTTCTTCTGACCCTATTTCTGAATTATTTGAGTTTTCAAAAGAGTTTTCCTCTTTTTCCAATTTATTAATTTTCTTAAGTTTTATTTGTTTTTCAATTTCTTTATATAAATCAACTAATTTAAAAAAATTAATTTGCAACTCATCCTTAATTTTTTCTTCTTTGGAATCTGTCGGTAATGAATTATTCAACCTATTAAAAGTATGAGCAAATTTTGTTTCAATTTTCTGTTTATTTAAATCAATATTATCTTCGTTTAAATTTTCTAAAATTTCATCAATAATTTTAAACAACTGCCTAATAGCTAAAATATCGTCATCGAACTCAATTAAATAATCAACATCATCTTCAATTTTTTTTAGAAATAATCGCTCTAAGAGCTTTTCTTAATTGCGCAACATTTAAGCTTTCAGTGTTTGTATTTCGAATTTGTAATTCATAAATCAATTCATCTTTAAGAAGTCTCTCTACAGTAATTTTAAAATCCATTTTTTTCCAAAAATAATCACTCAGAAAGAAAATATCTTAAAAAAAAATCTTCTTAAATTCTTAAAAATACAACCAAAAAATATTGTCAAAATCGTGTTTTTATGTTAAAAAAATTTTCCAAATAAATAAAAAATCTGAAAAAAAAATTTTCCTAATTTTCACTCACTTAAATACTATGTGTATGTCAAATGTATGTAAATTGTGTTTTTCCCCAACAAGAAATTAAAAAACCCTTATCAAAATTTTTATGCAGAAGCCCTACGACAAATAACAACGAAAAGGCCCCAAAAGTTGGGCGCCAAAACTTGTTACGTACACTTTGGGCCAGGAGGCTTGCAGTGTACGACAAGCTGAAATTTTTCCGGCTAGACAGTGGGAGGTCGTGGTCCAATAGCGGCTTGACGAGGGCTGCTGCGACCTAATCTGGAAGAAAATAGTAGTCGAGAGAATTTTTGGGCACCACCTAGTTCTCTATGGCCTGGAAACTGAAGCTAAAAACTAGGAAAATCGCTTCGGATGACCTAAATAAAATGTAGAACCAAACAAAATACTTGTACAACCTGATGCAACCTCACTGTACCTATAATTTATATACCTCCCGTCAGCTCGATCACTACACCAAACTGTGGCCAATCGCCTGTTAAAAATTAAATGCTGGTCAGATTGAACCTTTGTTACATCGGTAGTTTGGATTTTACCTTTGCTTTTGATATATATATATATATATATATATATATATATATATATATAAAAGAAATTAGTACACTCTTTAAATCTGATAAACACTTTCTATTAAGAACTTCCAAAATTTGTTCTCGATTACATAATCATTACTTTGGAGAAAATTGTACAATTCTTAAATATGAAACTAACTGTCAAATGAGAAGCTCTCTTACTATTTAGGACGTCTAAGTAATTTCATATCTTACAAATTAGATTGGCTACACAGCCAAGTTTATTACTTTGATAACCCACCAAACGGGCAGATTAAGTTGAATCAAAAGAGTTCAATCATGAAATCAAAACAAAAATAAAGTGTGAATTCGGTACCTGGTTTCTGAGGTGTATTCGTGTAGTGGCCAGCTGACACTTCTCTTATCTCTACTGCTGATGCACTAAGGGTATTTTTGAATTGACATTACACCCGCGTGTACTTCCAGTGAACTATTTCCCATTAAGTACTGAGCTATGAGTAGTTCTAGATCGAGACCATGCGGACGTGTTGACCCTCCAAATCCTTCTTTTGATTTATGTGATGCGGATTTCTTTCAAGAAAAAATTACTGAACTTCCTGCCTCGTTACGGCGCCGGAATTGTACAAGTATCAACTTCAAAATTAACCAATAACCGAGAGTTGTCTAACTGTACGGCCTATTTTAAATTCTTGACCGCAAGAATAACTTGAATGAAATTGTACTTCGCACCTCACGTAAATCTTTTCGCGAAAGTTATTTAGAAACGCAACCCGCCTGAATGACTTAATCCGAAGCACTCACTACATCAGAACTATCCGTTTAAAGAGAAGCATCGTAACCCCTTCCATTTATCCACAAGTAGGAGGACTTCCATAATAATTTAACCTTCGACCCTGCACGTGCAAGTCAAAACCATTAACGACGTAATTTAACAGGGTGTATAATGATGACTCAACTGAATCTCACGAAAAGTTATCTGTTTGATTATACATAAAACCAACAGTGCTTTATACAAAGTAGGCGTTAATATAATACGTTGATTATATTGAAATGACAGGATGTTATGGCTATATCCTTTAAAATATCTGTGAGAGCCTAAGGGCATGACGTGTGGTTTATTTAATTGGCAGACTTTTGATATGATAATAAAATCCCCGGGCATAAAATTAAAAACAACTTGCACGGTAAAGTACAGAACTTAAATGAATATTACACAGTGTAATAGTTGCTGGGAAATTTTTTTTATAACACAGTAATAGACAACGTATTTACTAATGTACCAGTATAATGTGGTACAATATATTCATTTTTCAGTTACCACAATCAAATTTGGATAAGATTTAAATATACATAAAAAATAAAAACAGCTTAATTTGGTTTATTGATTGTTCACTGTAATATTGGTACGGAACCCTAATAGTGCGAGCTCGACTCGCTCTTGGCCAACTTTTTTTAGATTGTGTTTTGTAACGTTTCGTGTGTGTAATGCAGACATATAATGAACGGTGCTCGTAAAATTCAAGCATACTCTCTTTATTTTTCAATATTGGCTGCCTGTATTTGATTGCGTTATCAAAAATGATCATAGAAGTTAGACTGGATTTGCATCAGTTTTAACAGGTACATTTTTATGTAATTTATTTAATGTAATAATGATACATGTGCATATAAGATATCACAGCTACAATTCAGAGGCTGGCAAAAGGCAGGGTAACCGAATGGCTGAAACACCTACCAAAATTCACCAGACATACTAGAAGACAGAATATAGTTTTCCATCTGTAAGGAGTAAAAGCCATTGCCAGTAATGCCAGATCTCCCTTAGAATGTTGGAAACTATTCTTTCCAGAAGAGTCGATTCAGGAAGTAGTAACCTGTATATACATCTGTTTCACACAAAAATGATAAAATTTTGCTCGGGAAAGAGATTGTGGTGACACGACAGTGCACGAAATTCAGACTTTTCTAGAACTTTTGTATTTAGCTGTCATCAAAAAGGGTGCCATGTCAACCTGAATGAATTCTGGACATATGACGGTACAGCTCCCGAGCGTTTTTGAGCTGCAATGTCGCAGCGACGATTTTATACCCTACTCGGTTTACAATATTGCGGACAGAAATAAACGTAAAGCTTGCACGCATAAGGAAGCAGTTTGATAATTTTGTGAAACTTTGTAAGAAGGTGAATACGTAATGGTAGATAAAATGTTGGAAGCGTTTAGAGGACACTGAAAATTCCGACAATACATTGCAAATAAACCAGCGAAGTATAGGATAAAAATTTACGCAATGGTTAACGCAAGAACATTTTATACAGCAAATTTAGAAATATAAAGCACCCACCTGGTCCCTATCAACTTAACAACAACGCAGCTGGCGTCATTAAGCAAATAATCAGCTTCATCTTAAACATCGGCAGAAATATAACGATGGATAGTTACTTTACATCAAAACCTTTGGCAAAGATCTTTTTAGAAATCATAGAACAACAATCGTGGGAACGTTGCAGAAAAATAAGCAAAATATACCTCTAGAATTTATAAACGTAACTGAACGTAAGACGCGAAGCAGCATGTTTGTTCTTACATAAGGCACCTTGATTATATCGTATGTTCCAAGTAAAGAAAAAAATATTCTGCTTATATCAACCATGCACGATGAAGACGCTATTAATAAAGATACAGGAGATCAAGTAAAACTTGAGAATATTACATTTTATAACCTAATCTAAAGGGCAGTTGATTCCAGAAAAGATTTACACGAAGGTTGTAGAGTTTCTAAAAGAATTACAAAAGGTGAAGAGCTTCCGATGCCAGCGTCATTATTCGAGTTACATAAAACAGCCTGTAAATTAATTAACTTAGATAATGTGCTGGCGCGTCTTATTAATCGTGGACTGTGTTGCGAAGTAGAACAAAACGCGAGCTTTAAATGCGAAAGTTGTATGCATGTAAAATTAACAAACAAAAGGCATAAATTCACTCACCAGTATTGTCCTTGGTGTGTGGTCCTCTTCAATGTTGCTAGAATGCCCCCGGGGGAGTCAGTTGAATGCACTGTTACAAGCACTATACTTTATTGTTTGCATAGTTTGTTTCGCACAACCGTCCCGGCACTAGGTCGAAAGAAGAATCCTCGATGTTCGTCACAAAACCACTTTCGCACGCGTTTTATTTTAAGAGGCGCAAGCGCACTGCAAAATTCAAATCCACTATAGTTTGTTTTAACTAATACGAAACATTCTGCCCACCAAAATAGCTTTGGGCTATTTTTTTTAAACTTAACACGAAAAATTTAACTTTGACCGAGTCTTGTATGTATGTAGAACTAAATGAATATAATAATGCTTACGAAACTATAAAGAAGAACACTAAAATAATTAATATTTATTATTGAGACGGCAATGGGCATAATTTGACCATTGGTCTTTTCAAATTCCCTCGTGAAGTTTTTACGGTGGCTACACGAGGTACTCCATCGCTTCCAGGATGTAGCTCTACAATTCTGGCGAGTTTCCAATTTAAAGGAGGAACACCCTCTTCTTTAATGAGCACAGACAAGTCTGGGTCCGGAGGTGCTGTCAAGGGTTCTAAAGTTAGAAAGTGACCTGGTGTCAGTGACGAAAAAAAGGCGTCGCCGTGGATCAATGTAGTAGGCGTAAGACTACGGATCCCAAGGTCCTGGGTTCAAATCCCGACACGGTCGATTGCTTGAAAAATGGCAGGTGAGCATTTTTCACAAAAATTACGCCTCGTTCGGATGAGAGGTTAAATGGAGGTCCCGTGTGTGAGTGTTGTCACGCACGTTAAAGAACCCTACCTTGCCTGGAACGGCAAGGGTTCGGCAAAATTCTAAATTTCCAGGCAACAAAAAACTCGCCTCCTGGTCAATGTAGTACCTTCGGGTGGAGCATTGGAAATGTAAATGAACTGTCAGTGACGAAAGATCATTGGGATCCGAACTTATGCTGCACAAGGGTCTTGAATTCAACAATGCTTCAATCTGAGTGATTAAAGTATGAAACTCCTCGTACGCGAGCACTTGGTTTCCAACAACACGAAATAAGTGAGTTTTCACCGATTTAACGGCGCTTTCCCAAATACCTCCAAAGTGAGGGGTAGCTGGGGGGTTAAAATGCCACGAAATGGCTAACGATTCTGCACAGTGTCGGAAATCCTTTAAAAGTTGGCGACTAGCGCCGACGAAATTTGTGCCGCAGTCGCTGAAAATGTGTTGACAACGACCACGACGAGCAATAAAACGACGAAGGCAAGCGATAAAGGCATCAGTCGACAAGTCTGACACGACTTCCAAATGAAGAGCCTTAGTGGCGAAACAAACAATCACACAAAGATATGCCTTGCAAGTCTTGGTGCCTCTTGCACGATGCATGTTAATCGTAAAAGGGCCGGCAAAATCGATACCGACGGAACTAAAGGCCTTGGCTTGAGAAACACGAAATGAAGGCAATTCACCCATAACTGAACTGACAGGAATAGGGCGAAGACGATAACAATGATAACATTTAGACAGTATTCTACGAACTGCGCGAAGAGATGAGATGATCCAAAATCGTTCTTGAAGCAAGTACATCGTTGTGTTTACTCCCGAATGTAAATTTTGTGTGTGCACTTGTTTAATCAACAAATCTGTTATACGGTGTTTATTGGGTAATACCGCTGGATGTTTTGCGGAATCTGGAAGATTGGAATGAATCAGTCTCCCGCCTACTCTTAAAATGTCATTCGAATCAAGAAATAAGCCTAGACGTTGCAGATGTTTAGGCAAAGGCGCACCTTGACGAACGGCTTCAATTTCAACTTTAAGTGAACTAAATTGGACCACCTTGACAATAATCATAAGAGCAGTGTGAAGCTCCATCGTCGATAAAAATAGCGAATTGATGGTAGCTTTTCTAACATTAAAGATTCTCCGACAATATGCGACTATACGTTGAATTTTGTGTAACGACGAAAATTTGTTTGATAAGTCTTCTAGCCAAGTTGATTCTACAGTAACAATCAAAGTAAGACGTTTCTCCTCAGAAGATGCTTCCAGAGAGGGAACGAACAATTTTGGCAAATGCCAATTTTCTTCAGACAACGACAAAAATTCAGGACCTGCCCACCATAGCGGATGCGCGGGCAATACCGAAGGAAATAAACCTCTGGTAGCACAATCAGATGGGTTGTTTGAAGAACTAATGTAACTCCACTGTTCGGGAGAAATACGTTCTTGGATGTAACTAACACGGTTAGCTACAAACATTTTTAAACGATATGTAGATGACTTAATCCAAGTCAAAACCACAGAAGAATCAGTGTAACAACAGATTTTTTCAAAGGTTACATTTGAATATGTAGTTTTAACAAAATGAACTAATTTAGACAAAGTACGGTAGCACATAGCTCTAGCTTGGGTATAGAAAGACATTTCAAAGGGGCGACCTTTGATCTAGCCATAACAAAGTGAACAGATATTTTTCCTGACGGAAATACTAAACGAAAATACGCAATAGCCGAATATCCCTTTTCGGACGCGTCACAAAAACCACGTAATTGTATACTACAGGCTTCATCAATAGGGATATAACGAGGAATTTGAATTGAATCAATATATGAAAATTCAGCAACAAATTTTTTCCAAAATATGACAATAGATTCAGGAGGAGGATCATCCCAATCCAACCCCAGCACCCAAAATTGTTGAATGAGTTGTTTGAGTGAAAAGGTAACTGGTGTAATAAATCCTAGAGGATCGTTAATCCTAGCAACTGTCGAAAGTAAAATTCGCTTGGAAAGACGATTTTCTAAAGGCTGCATTTCAAATGAAAAATTATCTGGTATCGAGTGCCACTGAAGACCAAGCACTTTTACGGTAAACTTAAGATCATTTGCGACTAAACTTGGTTTTACTTGTTGATACTCAGTAGGAATATCTTCTAACAGTAATGGACTGTTGCTAGCCCATTTGCGTAGTTCGAAGCAGCCAGCACGTAGTAGTTCGATGAGTTGACGTTTTAGTTCATGAGTTGCTTGGAGAGTGGACGACCCAGTCAATACATCATCAACATACAAATTATTTCTCAAAGCATGAGCGGCCAATGGGTAGCTATTTTCTCCTAGTTCAGCAAGTTTTAAGATAGTGCGAATGGCGAGAAAAGGAGCGGATGAAAGTCCATATGTAATTGTGTTCAACTGATAGGTTGAAATTGGTTCTGAAGGATTCCATCGCCATTGTATCAATTGATAAGAACGATCCGTTTCTGATATCAATATTTGCCTGTACATTTGTTTTATGTCACAGACAAAAACGAACTTGGGAATACGAAAAGCCAAAAGTATTTTTACAATATCATTCTGGAGCTTAGGTCCAGTGAGCAAGGTATCATTCAATGAAATACCATTCAAAGCTCGAGCCGAAGCATCAAAAACAATTCTCAATTTGGGTTTATTATTTTCTAGTTTGAACACGGCATGGTGTGCAATAAAATACGCATTATTGTCAGCTGGAGGCGTTGATAAAAGCGACATGTGACCAGATGCTTCGTAGTCACGCATGAAATCTACATACAAATTTCGCAAATCTGGATTAGTTTCGAGACGACGCTCTAGTGACAATAGACGTTTAATGGCAATAGATTTCGAGTCTGGAAACTCACGAACATTTTCTCTAAATGGGAGGCTCACGCCGAACCTACCATTGGGTAACCGATGCAACGAGTTATCAAAAGATTGTTGAGCAAGGTCATCTTCCGGGGACGACAAACTCTTCGATGGAATGTCGTCAAGCTCCCAAAATGTTTAAGATCAATATCCATACAAGGATCGATAGATACAAAGAACGAATGAATAACATTGGTTGAGACGGGATCGACAGTACCAAATATCATGTAACCAAATATGGTGTTGACAGTAACAGGCGAAATTTCTTGGCCATCAATTTTCCCATCGAGCAAAATACGACTGGCAACATCAGAGCCCAATAACATTTGTACTGGAGAAGGATGTCTCCAGTTTTTATCTGCGAGTTTTATGTTTTCCAAATGAGACCAATACGATTGAATATACTTGTTTGGAAGATTACCGCAAATAGACGCAAAACCATTAAGTTTATTTTCAAATTGTTGTCCGTCGGGACTGAATCATATTCCTGAATGGGACGAATTGTTCCAGATATCACACCTAACGTTTGGTGTGAAGTCTGGCCCAACCCAGAAATAGGAATCGAAGAAGGACGAGACGATATACCAATAGACTTACGACAAGACTCCGTAATAAATGAAATTTGACTCTCAGTGTCTACTAGAGCACGAATAATTTGAGGTTGATTTCTCTTGTCGAGAATTTCCAAACAAACCGTGGGTAGCAGAGCTAGACAAGTTGTCGCCTCAGACCCAACTGTTGTAGTACAAGTAGCATTATTAGACGAACTGGTTTGCAAATTTTCTTCACGAGTTGGAGTTGAACGTGGTGACGTAGCAATCGACGGCACAAAATGTAACAATGTATGATGATTTTTATTGCAAGTTCTGCACGAAACCTTTGACGGACAAGACGACATGTTATGATTTAGTCGAAGACAGTTCAAACATAACCGAAGATGTTTGGCTTGCTCGTGACGCTTGTTTGGAGACAATTTAAGAAATTGCTCGCACGAATACAATACATGATTTCCCTTGCAAAGGATGCAGGAGAACGAATTGTTCTTAGGAGAAGTGCTAGTCTCAGCTAAGAATGTCCTAGGCTTCAAGTCAGAATTCGAACGAGTGAGACCTTGTTTATTAATAGTACCTTTAAGCACTTTCGGTTGCTTGCTTGAGACAAGATTCTCTAAGGCTACACATTGTTTTGACAAAAAGTCTTTGACGCAATTGAATGTTGGCACATCAGTAGAATTGAAATGCAATTCGAATTGTTTACGAGTTTCCTCATCGAGTTTACATAATAAAAGATCTACAAGAACGAAATCCCAACTTTCAACATCAAATTGTAACGATCCCAAAATCGATAAGTTTTCTGTGAAATAGTCAATTAAATTTCGAAATTGTTTTACGTTTTCCGCATGCATAGGCGGGTAGTTTTTTATTAAACCCCAATGGTGATTAGCCAAAAGACGTTTATTATTATATCTAGAACATAAAGTGTCGTATGCTAATTTGTAATTTTCATGACAAAGAGGAATAGACCGCAACAATGTCAATGATTCACCCGACAAGCTTGAAAGAAGGTAGGAATGCTTTTCGATGTCCGTTAAATGCGGTTGTTTATCTATCAAAACATCAAACATATCCTTGAAAGTCTTAAAGTTTTTAGGGTCATTATCAAATCGTGGTAGAATAATTTTTGGTAATTTTACCCTAGGTGTAAAATTATTGTCTTGTCGAATTGTGTGATTCGCAGACGGAGTTTTCACTTCAGCAGAAAATATCTCTTGCTCTATCAAAAGAATAGAATAATATTCGTCATCTACGTTTCTACACAAATTCTCTAAAGCAGGTTGCAATTCTGATTCTGTGTTTACAAATACAGCAACATATTTTTCAGTAAAATCCTTGTAGATAGATTCCACCATTCGACACTTCAATTTAAATAACTTATGTACTGAATCATTGTATTGTGCCTTTTCAGAAAGTTCGAAGATTTCATGAATCCTAGCAGCGTAGAGCTTTAATAAAGTTACAGAAGTATTTGTGTCAGGCATTTTGTATGAAAAAACAAACGACAATTATTTCAATTAACAACGACCGACAATAATCTTATTGTAAATTCAATCACCGAAAATGATCCAATAAAGTCATTACCCGATTTGTAAAGTAAAATGCGAAACGAGTAGGTAGATCCCTATAGCTTCCTATTGTATTTTAAACGACGTATTTTAAAAGAAATGACAACCCTTAACAAGAAGGTTATAGAGTGCCCCAAGGGTTTAGTCATTCAAACAAGAAATAAGCTAAAATGTTTAGTGGTTATAAACCCTTAAGAATGCAAGTAGGTATACGATAAAACTGGAATGTTGTTTTCAGCTGTACACAAACCAAAAGGAGTGACCTACTACACAGGTATACAAAATTTTACAATAGAACAACTTTGAATCCAACATTTGCAACAGGTTTTCTATACGAACTATTTAATTTAACTATATCTGTAAAATGATTAATAATGCTCTCTAACTAAACTATTGCTAAATCGTAATATATCTATAATCAAATAATGATTTCTAATTAATAGACTTTAGTGTATCGAATTTTTTATATCTAAGTAAATAGAAATATGATGCGAATATTGCTAATCGAAGTTTTACATACATACAAGCTAAACGAAATGAATTAATTTAATAACCATGGACGATTCTATCACGCGAAGAAGGACCAAATGTAAATTAATTAACTTAGATAATGTGCTGGCGCGTCTTATTAATCGTGGACTGTGTTGCGAAGTAGAATAAAACGCGAGCTTAAATGCGAAAGTTGTATGCATGTAAAATTAACTCCCCCGGGGGAGTCAGTTGAATGCACTGTTACAAGCACTATACTTTATTGTTTGCATAGTTTGTTTCGCACAACCGTCCCGGCACTGGGTCGAAAGAAGAGTCCTCGATGTTCGTCACAAAAACCACTTTCGCACGCGTTTTATTTTAAGAGGCGCAAGCGCACTGCACAATTCAAATCCACTATAGTTTGTTTTAACTAATACGAAACACAGCCAGAAACTATAATCGAACTCCATATTTTTGTTGATGCCAGTGAGATTGTTTTCGCCACAGTCGCTTACTTGCGTGTTCGATGGCAAAGTAATATTGTAGTTTGTTTTGTTGCGAGAAAACCAAATGTGCAGCACTTAAGGTGTTACTGTAGATGTTAGGACAAACGCGTTACCGGAGAAACGCGAATAATGTCAATCTTACCGTGACATTAGAGAGTTTGGGAAATAGCGTAGCTAGAAGGTAGTTAATATAGATTTCTTTCATTGTATTACAAACAGTTATATTTAAAGTTAATAGTCACCGATTCAAATAGGCGCACTAAATGTAAGTTATAGAAAAAAAGTTTAAATTATTAATTGTAGCTTGAAGCGCACCCCTTATTTTTCATTAAAGGAAATTGCTGTCAAGACTGTGTCCTTTGTTCTACTCGAACAAAATCTTCAAGATTTATGGAAGATAATAATTTGGATCTCAACTTTTGCTTCAGTTGCATTGCATGTAAAAGGCCAGATGCGGCAGATAATCTTGTTGCCTGCGATAAGTGCGATAACTGGTGGCACTATTCTTGCGCGGGTGTAAGCGAATCTGTTGTGAATCGAATCTGGGTTTGTGCGAAATGCGTTTCTGTTCCCCCGATGGCTAAATCTTCACGGTCTAGTACTTCTAAACTCAAAGCGCAGCAGTTGGAACTTAAATTAAAACGTTTAGAAGAACAGCACGCTTTAGAGAAGAAGGAACAGGAATTAGAAAAAAGATACATGCAAGAGAAATATGAACTACTGGAAAAGGGCTTGTTAGACGAAGAAGCAGATAACTGCAGCTTCATCTCAGAACCTGAATGTCACGAGCGAGTACAAAATGTTGCTGCATGGGTCGAGAATCAGGTTCCTAAATACACAAACAATCAAAGTTTAAAGTCTGTAGCATCCGTGAAATTGTCCGAAATTGACCGCTCGGTTTATTTAGCTGAGAATCCTATGAACGAGAAAGTAAACGTTGCAGGGGTAATGGGTACAACCCAGTTAAAACCACAACAAAACGTACCGTCGGCCAAGGATTCCAATTCTAAAGTTAAACCGGAAGCAGAACAGCAGTTGTTTCGTTTACTACAGCATAAAATGGTTAGGCTTCAAGAGCAGCAAAGTCCTTCAGTAGAGGGCTTGGAAGAACTAAAAGAGCAGTGGCGGATTTGGCAACTACAGTTGCAGCGTCGGGACGGATTGTGTTCTCAAATTCCATATGAAACAGCCATTCCTAAACGTCACGTTTTGCTAAAAGATATTGTAGAGGAAAAAAATGACCATGATCAGGGTAGAGCAAACGATACCTTAGTTCGCAGTGCAAATGTCACGTGTGATGTGAACTTAGCCGATCATTTTACCAGTTTACGTTTCGATCAAAGCGAAGCTGGAAATCAATCGGCGTTAAAAGCGGGAGATCGTCCTATACCCTTAAATACAAATCCTGTGTATTCCACAAATACGAAGGAGCGTCATTTTGATTCCGCGCGTTCGAATCACGGAGGTGCGGAATATTTGCTACCTGTGAGGAGAGAACATGCAACCTTTCAAAGAGCCAATTCAGACTAGCCGCTAGGCAGGTTATGCCACGTGACTTACCGGAGTTCTCTGGTGAACCGGAACAGTGGCATATATTTATAAGCAGCTATAATAATTCTACAGCTGCTTGTGGCTACAGTAACTCCGAAAATCTTGCTCGATTGCAACGATCTTTAAAAGGTGGTGCCCTCAAGTCGGTTAGGTATTACTTGTTGACCCCTGAGT
This sequence comes from Platerodrilus igneus, assembly GCA_036346225.1. NCBI lineage: Eukaryota > Metazoa > Arthropoda > Insecta > Coleoptera > Lycidae > Platerodrilus > Platerodrilus igneus. The sequence goes on along the minus strand of JARFIW010000766.1, from coordinate 1,317,512 downwards.
CCGTGCCGGACGTGATAAAGACACTCCACATGCTTTACGGACGCCCCGAGGTGATAGTAAATAAACTAATTAAAAACGTATTAGCCATACCATCCCCCAAAGCTGAAAAACTAGAAACGTTGATCGAGTTTGGGATGTCGGTTAGGAATCTCACGCAGCACCTAATCGCAGTCGGACAACACGCTCATCTGTTAAATCCAGTTCTTTTACAAGAACTGGTAGAAAAATTACCCGCTAACATAAAGCTCCAGTGGGCCCAACAATTGAACAGCTTTTCTACTCCATCACTTCAAACGTTCAGCGACTTTATGTTGTCCGTAGTGGAATCAGTCAGTAGGGTAGTATTATACTCTGGTAATCAGTGTGAACGGACAGGAAAAGCTAAGATAAATCTTCACGCTCATGACCAGAGAAATCTACCTACATCCGGTGGCTCTGCTGACAATAAAAACTCTGAAAAGAAATGTTTCCTATGCTTTAATGAAGCACATTTTGCAAAAGACTGCAAGATATTTTAGACTGTAGTGTTGAAGACCGTTGGAAACATGTTCAACGTCTAAAATTGTGTAGATGCTGCTTAAAACTTCACTTTCGTAGGTCATGCAGGAAGCAAAGTAAATGTCAAATTGATGGTTGTCAACTGAAGCACCATCCCCTGCTGCATTCTCTGACTAAGAAAGACGTTAAAATAACAGGTCCGCCCAAAACGGAAAGCCATTCATATCACCACATTAACGAATCAGTGTTATTTCGGATAATACCCGTGATCTTGCATGGAAACTCAAAGTCCATTCAAGTATTCGCTTTACTAGATGAAGGTTCTTCTGCAACTCTTGTGGAACAAGAAATTGCAGAACAGCTTGGGGTAAGTGGACCGAATGTACCGTTATGTTTGAAGTGGACAGCGAATATGTCACGTTCCGAAAGTCATTCGCAGGTCATATCGCTGGGTGTTTCTGCGGTTGGAAAACGAAAGTGTTACAGATTAGAAAATGTGCGAACAGTTGAACACCTTAATTTACCAACACAATCTTTGCCCTTTGAAGAAATAGCCACAAAATTTCCACACTTGAAAAGGTTGCCCGTGATCAGTTATGAGAAAGCTACCCCAAAACTATTATTGGGTTTGCGTGATCTACCTTTAGCCGCCCCACTGAAAATAATTGAAGGCAAATACGGTCCAGTAGCGACAAAAACAAGATTAGGGTGGTGTGTTTATGGGCAACTTCAAGAGGAAATACAGCTGAACAGTTCAATTACCATATTTGTGACTGTGAGTCTGACAATAAAGCTGAACTTATGCTTAAAGAGTATTTTGGTGTTGAAGATGTTGGAACGCTTCTGATTGTAAATTTAGAGTCCGAGGACGATTTGAGAGCAAAACGTATACTCCTAGAAACAACCATCAGAGTTGGTGACCGTTACAAGACAGGTCTATTATGGAAATACGACCATGTGAAGTTCCCAAATAGCTATCCAATGGCAATGCGTCGCCTGGAGTGCCTAGAAAAGCGTCTGAACCGAGATCCCAGTTTAAAGGAAAATGTTCATCTTCAGCTGCAACAATATCAAACAAAGGGATATGCTCACTATGCAACTGAGGAAGAATTAAGTAAAGCACAAAAGAGTCGCGTTTGGTACTTACCGTTAGGCGTTGTTCTGAATCCAAAAAAGCCAGGTAAAGGGCGTCTAATTTGGGACGCAGCAGCCAAAGTGGGAGAGGTGTCGTTAAACTCCATGTTGCTTCCAGGGCCTGATCTCTTAGTGCCATTGTTGTCTGTAATTTTTCGCTTTCGTCAATACTCGGTGGCAGTTACAGGCGATATCAAAGAGATGTTCCACCAAATCCAAATCGTGGAGGCCGATAAACACGCTCAACGTTTTTTATGGCGAAACAGTCCCGATGAAAAACCTAAAATTCTTTTAATGGATGTTGCTACATTTGGGTCAGCCTGTTCGCCATCATCGGCCCAATTGGTTAAAAATAAAAACGCTTTAGAGTTTATTGATCGTTTCCCTAGAGCCGTGGAAGGAATTTTGAAATGCCACTACGTGGACGATTATTTAGATAGCTTTGAGACCGTTGAAGAGGCACAAAGGGTCGCCAAGGAGGTGGAATGGGTTCACTCTAAAGGTGGATTTCAAATTCATCAATGGTCTACAAATCTGAAGGCTGTTTTGAACTATATCGGCGGGGAAAGCGTTTCAGATTCAAAGCAACTTGTTCCGTCTAAAAGTAACGGTTTAGAACGTGTTTTGGGTATGCTTTGGCAAACGGAAGTAGACGAGCTGAAATTTTCGATGAGCTTTAGCGGAGAAATTGAACGTTTGGTCACTTCTGGAACTATACCAACAAAACGACAGATTTTAAAATGTGTAATGAGTCTCTTCGATCCACTCGGTTTACTGTCTCATTTACTTGTACATGGCAAAATTCTAATGCAAGATATTTGGAGAACGGGTATTCATTGGGACGAGAGAGTGAATGACGAGCTGTATGAGCGCTGGAAAAAATGGTGTACTTTACTTGCTCACGTTAACGACGTCGGTATACCCAGATGCTACTTCAAAGGAGTAAGCAGTGAGACTTACGGTTCTCTGCAGGCTCATATATTTACTGACGCTAGTGAAACTGCTTACGCCGCTGTGGTGTATTTTCGAATAATTGATTCCGACGGGCGTGTACAATGCGCGCTAGTAACAGCCAAAGCAAAAGTGGCCCCTTTAAAGTATACGACAATCCCTCGATTAGAGTTGATGGCTGCGGTTTTGGGTACTCGATTGATTTCACACGTTATCAATGGACAGATTCTAACACGGTCTTAGCGTGGATTAGGTCTGAGCATCGCAGATACCGACAGTTTGTTGCGTGCCGTATAGGAGAAATCTTGACATCCACCGCCGAAAAAGATTGGAGATGAGTTCCCAGTGCGCTCAACGTTGCCGACGAAGCGACTAAATGGGGAAAGGGACCTAGTTTTCTTACAACGAGCCGATGGTATGGAGGACCAGACTTTTTGTACCTAGCTGAGGAACATTGGCCTAAGCCTGAACAAGTTGTTCCCGATACTAAAGAAGAATTAAGAACGTGTTGTATACACAGTAACGTCGTCTCGGTGTCAACTCCGTTAATACAATTCCAACGGTTTTCTAAGTGGAATCGTTTGTTACGAACGATGGCCTATGTATTGCGATTTGTTGATGCGTGTAGGGAATCTAAAAATAATGAAGGCATACGACAAACATCAACTCTCGCTCAGGCAGAGCTTCACAAAGCGGAGGTACAGATTTGGAGGCTCGTGCAGGAGGAGGCCTATGCAAAAGAATTATTAATACTGTCAAAGAGAAGATCGTCAGTGCAGGAAACGGAACAGTTAGCGAGGTCTAGTCCTCTTTATAAGCTTACCCCAATGTTGGATAGAGACGGAGTTCTAAGAATTGACGGACGTATCGGTGCTGCTCAATGGACAACGGAGGAAACCAAGAATCCTGTCATACTACCTAAAGACCATTTAGTGACCTCGTTGATCATATATCACTACCACACGAAATACGTTCATGGCAATTCTGAAACCGTCGTCAACGAGCTACGACAGCGTTATTACATTCCGCGACTGCGTGTCTTAGTAAGAAAGCTTAGCAAGAAATGTCAGTGGTGCAAAGTTTATAAAGCACGACCAGAAGTTCCTAAAATGGCACCGCTACCTGCAGCACGATTATCTCCTTATTTCCGACCATTCAGTTTTATTGGATTTGATTACTTTGGACCTATCCTTGTAAAGGTAGGGCGATCAAATGCTAAGAGATGGATTGCTTTATTCACATGTCTTAGCATACGCGCAATCCATCTAGAAGTTGCCTTTGATTTATCAACACAGTCGTGTATAATGTGCATACGCAGATTTATCTGTCGTCGTGGGTCACCACTAGAAATATATTCCGATAACGGAAGCAACTTTATAGGAGCTGATCGTATACTAAAGCAACAGATAATGCGAATAGAGGCGGAGTCTGCTGCAACGTTCACCAATGCCCGAACGAAATGGCTGTTTATTCCTCCATCAACACCCCACATGGGCGGTGCATGGGAACGTATGGTTCGCTCCGTAAAGAATGCTATTCTCAATCTACCGAAAGAACGTAAACTTACCGACGAGGCGTTACAAACAGTAATGGTGGAAGCTGAGTCCATAGTTAATTCAAGACCGCTTACGTACTTACCACTAGATTCGGAGGAGCAAGAAGCCCTTACTCCAAATCATTTTCTATTGGGAAGCTCAAGCGGAATTAAGCAACCAACTGTAATCATGGATGATTCCGTAAAAGTTGTACATAATAGTTGGAACTTAATTCAGTTCAACATCAACTATTTCTGGAGACGATGGATACGGGAATATATGCCTACCCTAACCAAACGGACCAAGTGGTTTGGTGATACGAAACCGGTCGAGCCTGGGGATCTTGTAATTATTATCGACGACAGCAAAAGAAACGGTTGGGTTCGAGGACGAGTTCTAACAGTTCGGTATGGACAAGATGGCCGCGCCCGTCAAGCGTTAGTACAAACCCCAACAGGAGTATTCCACCGTGCGGTGGCGAAGTTGGCATTGCTAGAAGTAAACGAGGATGGTAAAGATGTCAACGAACATCCTTACGTGGAGGGGAATGTTACTGTAGATGTTAGGACAAACGCGTTACCGGAGAAACGCGAATAATGTCAATCTTACCGTGACATTAGAGAGTTTGGGAAATAGCGTAGCTAGAAGGTAGTTAATATAGATTTCTTTCATTGTATTACAAACAGTTATATTTAAAGTTAATAGTCACCGATTCAAATAGGCGCACTAAATGTAAGTTATAGAAAAAAAGTTTAAATTATTAATTGTTAAAATTGTAGCTTGAAGCGCACCCCTTATTTTTCATTAAAGGAAATTGCTGTCAAGACTGTGTCCTTTGTTCTACTCGAACATAAGGTCTTGTCTATTCCTCGCTTAGAACTTCAAGCCGCATTACTCGAATCACGTTTGCGAAATGCCATTATTAAAAGCTACAATATACAGCACGCCGAGATCCTGCTTTTGGAGTGATTCTAAGACGGTAGTTGCTTGAATTAAGTCAGACTGTCGACAATTTAAAACGTGTGACTCTTCGCGTAGGTGAAATATTAGAATCAACGCACGAAAACGATTGAAATTGGTTGCCAACAGCGTTGAATGTGGCTAACGCGACTACTCGTACGAAGTATCCTGTGAAGTATGATGTGAACAACTCATGGTTGCTGGGACCTGAGTTTATAAAACAAACGGGGGATTTCTGGCCTAGACTTGTCGTCAAAGAAGTAGCTCTTAAATGTTTTGGTGAAATACGTTAATGCCATGTTATAAATTTGGAGCCAGTCATAATAGATTTCAGTAAATTTTCTAATTTTATTTGTTTAGTGCGAACAGTTGTCTGGATTATAAGACCTCTTCGTGTTATTAGAGAAGCCAAGAGAGGGATGAGTCAAAACATCACATTAGCTGCCCTATCAGTAGCAGAAACGCAAGATGCTTAAAATATATTATGTAAATTAGCCCAGCGACAAGCGTTTAGTAAAGAAGTAGTTGATCTCAAAGCCAATCGTCTAATTTCAAGTAGCAACAACATATTTCCACTCAGTCCTAGTTTAAATGAAGGTGTACTTTGTGTCTAGGAAGAATTGATCATGCTTTAGCATTGCCACCGTCTGCACGTCGGCCAGTCATCTGAAGCAAAAGTCCCCGTTAAAGCCTGTAAATAAATCGATCGCCCCTACCACGGGTAAATTCTGACATCACGGAGTGCATTCTGAAACAAGGAAGTGGTTATTGTGCTGTTCAAAAATACTTTCGAATATCGAAATATACACTATAATATTTGCAATAATTATCAACCAATGAGAATTGACTAAAAGAACTAGTACAAATCACTACAAACGTATTAAATGAAATTATTGCCACAATTCAAGCATCTCCGTTTTATTCATTAATTATAGACACAACTCGAGACATTTTGGAGGTCGATCAACTATCGTTGATGATAAAATACGTTTCAGTAGAGCGGAGTCTAAATAATACTATTCATGAAAGTTTTTTAGGATTTATACAAATAACAAAACAGACTACAACATAAAATTATTGAACATTTAAACCGTTCGTATACTCTTATCCAAATGCCGGGGTCATGGATATGATGGAGCCATCGTAATGAGTGGTAAATATAATGGATTACAGACAAAAATCAAAGAATCGTCACCGACTGCTGTGTATGTACACTGTGCTACTCAGAATTTAAATTTGATTTTGAACGATTCTGTGGATAAAATAGGAGGCTTGTTTACGTTCTACGATTTAATTAATACTATCTATATATTTTTAGCGACAGCCTGCCAGGATGACAAAAATTACGTAAAGAGAAAGATGGCTGCAACCTACAAACAAATACTTGTATGGCGAGGAAGACTTTTAAAAGGCTTTGCCCCACTAGGTGGTTTTTGCGATATGATTCAGTAATCGCAGTAAAACATAACTTTCCTTTTGCGATAAACTGCTTATCCGAATTAAGTGTAGTAACTAGGAAACAAAATGAAGCCGATCAAGCTAGAGCCGCTGTTGAAAATGATGAACCCTTTGGACTTCGTCTTGCATCCTGTTTTATAATGCAAAATATTGGAACATGTGAATTTAGTATCAAAAGTTTTGCAAAACCCAGAGACTTCTTTAGACAAAACATGTAGCTTATTAAAAACCGTCAGAGATAATTTTTAATCGTTTCGAAGTATCTTCAGTATGCTTCGAGACGAACGTGAGCTCGTATTAGACCTGGGGTTTTAAAATAACTTTAGGGATAAGCCCAGTTACTTTTTAATAATTATAGATGTGAATAGATGAATTTTGAAATTATTTTATTTTAAAATGACCTCCATTAAAATTGATAATGGTTGTTAAATATCCGAGGTGTGAACTAAGAGTGTAAATACAAAGACTTTTGAGTAGCGATTTTAATGTTACAATAAAAGGTGATGAAATTTAAGTAGTCAAATTTTCTTTTCTTTGAATAGTAGGGTAGTATTTTCAGAGAGCAAGTAAGCAGCCGTGGCAAATATCCCTGAAAAAGCTGAGCAGAAAGCTGAAGGTTTGGCGTCCTACAGGAAGAGCATCTTCAGAGGGTAGTACAATAAGTGATACGAAATGCAAGTCTAGGTTGTAGGGCTTTCTTTACAGGTAGATGCAGAGCAATTATGACGACTCAATTGTGGGCTAGAGTTATCGACCCGGACCAGCCGGATGCTCGCAGTATTATATATATTTTGATATGATAACCCTGCACGCTGATGTAATAAACGTCCAGTTTCCTGTTGTCCGCTCTGTGTTTTTTTATATCCTAATTTTAATTATGCCACGGCTAGCCCAGTTTAATTCACACAGGGTGCACGCGTTACGATAATCAAATAATTTACCCCTTTTTCCTTAAAATTTTTCCTATTTGTAAAATGAGAAGAAAATAATATCAACACTTCGTAGTTTTACTATTTGACAAAAATAAACTCCTGAATCAATTAATAATAATAATTAAATTGTTTATCCCCAAAAATTATAGCTCCCTTGAATTTAAAGCTAGCAAAAATGACTGTATTTTACTGGAAAATCTAGAACGTTTAACACCTTTCCCCTTTTACCGTAAATTTTCACGTATAAGAAATATGTATGTTGACCCTTTACAAAATATTCCGATATATTAAAAAATATTATCAATGTTCAAAAATAAAATAAAAGCATGCTTTAAACTAGATAGCTCTGACCTGTAGTTTTCCTGGTGCGTCTTACGTTGTTTTCCCTGGATCTGCTGCTGCGCATTGTGGATCAGCACCCCTTGATTACCTTCAATCGCGTTGCTTCTTTCAATTGTTAAAACAATGCTCTGTTTTGTGCTCCTTCACGAGGATTTGAACCAATAATTTTCATGCGGACTTCTTCCCAGTATAATTAATTTTGTTTCAATAACTTAAATTTGCGTGCTCTACTTAGATCTTTTATGACCTCAATTAGATGTGCATGTTTTCCTTAGAGTTTTCGTAATATCCCTTATAGTTTTCGTAATATTCCTTAGATTTTTGTAATCTCCCTTAGAGTTTTCGTAATTTTCCTTAGATTTTCTTAATCTCCCATAGAATTTTTGTAATGTTCCGTAGAGCCCTACATTATAAATATTTAACTTAAATTAATTAATAAATTTCTACTCACGTTTTCAAGCGAACGGCGAAATTTTGTCTCATATGTTTTCAATATAATTTATGCTTGTACTTGGTTCAAATTAATACTGTCCTCTTATCAAACCCGGGCGATATATAGCCTATGCCCCATTTAAATTTATTGGTTATCTGAACTGGGTTCAAAGGTTGCGGTCAAGCATCGGTAGTTTGGATATTCTTGGGCTTTTACAGTTATATCTCTTAAAATTGTTCCGCAAAACGATTCCTTTGTCACGTAGGTACCACAGAATTTCGAGTTTGTATTTATTTTATATCGTCTGGTTTGATGTTATTACAAAAATTTTATTCGCCTTGGCATTTAATCTACCTTATGGCTCTTTGTTTGTCTAGATAATAATTTGGGATTCGTATAAGTTTCATGTATAAGATCACGTAGATAAAGTGACGTAAATTAACATATTTCTGTTTACATTATTGCGTTTCCAACGCGTATTTATTTCGAAGAATGCGTTTCTTATCAGGACATTATGCTATCTACTTTCACTATCGCATGTTTAATATGAATTGTATTATGATTTTCTAGCCTTTTTACTACATTTAAAGCGTATCGATTTACCATTTGTGAATACTCCCGGTTTAAGACAAGTTTTATTGCGTGTATTGTTATTTTTTTTGCTGAATGTGTGTTTATTATTGAATGATATGCTTCCCGGCATTAATTGAAGTCAACTGCGATCCTTATTTAGGGTGTTAAATGTTTTCTCTTTGCATAATATGGAAATTACGTAGTTTTAATGCTGAATAAATGTTGTTTTCTAACTTCTAGTACTATTTACATGTATTGCGCTACCATTATTATTCAATATACCATTAAGTAACCCTCTTATCATAGCATTATATATATATATATATTGTCGTGGAATTATAGGTCAAATAGGTCTACAAATAAAATTTTAACAACTGTGTATATAGGAAATAGAAACAATTTATTTACGCGCCAAATTAATCAGTTTAGATAGTGTAAACGGACGGTTATTAAGATATTTTTGTATTACTAAATTAGAATGTTAAAATTGCATAAAGGGAGGAAGCTTTAGGGTACATGAAAACTCAAAGATACGCATGATTAGGTGTAATAGTTTAAATCAAGCGCCTGGGATAAGAAACGGGGCTTTCGAGTATAGAAAATCAATAATTAAAACGCATATTTCCATTTAAATAAACGAAACGTTAGTTATACAAATCCTAAGAAGTGGTAAAACTCGGAATTATTATTTTAAATAGATAGTTTATTTCAAAGAAACACCTGTTAGTTAAATGTCAAGTTCAGGGAACGGAATTATACGTTGAGACAGAATTTCATCGGAATTGTTTGTAACGGTCGGACCGACTAGCTGCTAATATAACAAGTGCTTTGAAGACTAAGTGAAATAAAAGATCTATAATGTAAAATAGACAAAGAACACGTATAAGAAAACGGTGGTTACAACACATGTCTAAAATACACGGGAGAATTGAAGGCCAACAACAATATGGAGTTTCTGTAGCTTGAGTGGGATTCGGAATGAGACGGTAAATGTGGGTGAGACAAAGAGAGGTAGCTAAGAGGTGGAACGTTATAACGGGGGAAAGCAATATCATTGGTCTAAGGCTAGCAGTTTTGAGAAGCTCGCGTCCGTTGATGTTATTGAACGATTTTCAGTGGAACAGCCCGGTCAACTCGGAATTTTTCAGGCGTTATGATCAAAATTTGGAGAATTGGTTTTAAAAATAAGATTTTCGATGAAAGAGGTTCCGTGAGAGGTCTACGAAAAGCGTATAAATATACGGGGAGAATTATTAAAGCTCTTTTGCTCTTAGATCTTATATCGCTTAGATCGCTAACGTAATTGCTATTACGTGCTCCTACGTTGTATTGATGGTTGTTTATTTGTTGAAGTTGCATACCACATCCTATTTTAAAGTGTGTAAAGCTGTTAGTAACGTACCGGAATATATTAAAAGTGATGTACCACAAGTGGGTCAAGCCTTACATAAGGTGCAGTTATTACACGATACAATCTAATGATAGGATGGGATGGTACTTGGGTAAGCCAATCGAAAAGCTTAACTAGTAAGCGTGAAGTGTAGTGGTATGAAAGGTTAAGTTTGGTCAAGACAATTACCCGGGTAGAATTATTAAAGGTGGTTGCAGAGATTTGGACAGTGAGTGGGAATCAGTTGGATCCAGGCATAATCACGAAGTATATGGACACAAGGACGAGAGTTTTTGTTAAATATCTTCAGAGGTAATGTTGGACGAAGCTTACTTACTTACTTACTTACAGGTAAAGAAAATTAGTTTCTTGCTTTCTGCTTGAACATTTGTGCTTATATTTTTGTGTTTGAGTGTTCTGACTTATTGGGGGTGTATTTTATTACCATAAAAACTCATTTAAAAGGGTATATGTACAGGACAATTAATATTGATTACTTAAAAATGTTTATTGATGATATAAAAATGTTGTTGTAAAGAGTAAACGGGTCTTTAGCTTTATTAAAAAAAAATACGAGGATTAAAAGCATTTAGAGTAACTGGGTTATACTAAGCTCAAGATAGACCAGATTAAAAATCAAATTAGGGTTGCACGACGGGCCCATCTACTCGTCTAAGATAAAATTGATGAAATATATTAAAATCATAAAATTTTAAACGACTTAAAGATTGAGATGGTAACAGTTTTTATCAAATTGTATGTACCAATGTGTAAATATTTTCTTAATAATGGAAACTTGTTAATATGTGTAAATAAAAAGATTGTATGTCTTGTTGCATTATTTGAGTGGTAATTTCATTTAACTGTGTTTGTGAGAAAGGAATGTACTTAGGATGGTAGGTACTCAAGAAGAAGCAGATTTCTGAGCTAGCCAGGGTGTGCAGAAATAAGGAGGCGTTCCAAAGGAAAAGTAAGAATTTTGTTTATTTTTATCTCGATTGTTATCGACACTAGGGCTCGAATTGGTATAGGGAAATCCACAGCAATTTTATGTTGGCCCAAGCGTGGGGCGAGAATTTTTGTAAGTTCCACGGCAATATATATACAGAGTGGTAGAAAAGTCCCGGAACGGTCAAATATTTTGGGAAATACTCATCGCATCAAAAAAAGAAAAAATACGTGTTCAATATTTTTAAAAGCTATCCAATGACACCAAATTGAACCCCACCCCTGGGGGTAGGGGTGGGGCAACTTTAAAAGTGTAAGTGGAAACCCCCATTTGTTATTGCAGATTCGGATTCCGCAGGATAAATTACCCCAAATTGACCTACGATACAAACCATTTTGGATGATAGAAGGCGTTGTAATTGATAAAACCAAAATAGGGTACAAAAACATTTGAAATCGAAAAATGTCAGAATTACATTCATTTTTAGTATTCATTTCGTTACTAGCTTTTGATATTATTTCGTGATGTCTCTGTCTGAAAGAGAAAGAATAATTGTCCTGATGATGCGGGGGTATGGAGATAAAGAAAGATCATTGCAGCAAGTCGCAGATTTATTCAATGAAGTCAATGCGGAACGTCAACCGATTTCTAAATCTACTGTGAGTCGAACAGTGAATCGTTTTGAGCGAACTGGTTTGGTGAAGGATGAACCAAGATCTGGTAGACCTAAAAGCGCGACAAATGATCAGAAAGCATTAGAGGTGTTACTGCATTTTCAAGAAAACTGTCATACATCGGTTAGCACTTTGCCAAGAGCAGAAAGGTGGTCAATTTGAACACCTTCGGCGGTAATTTCGTTATGTATGAAATAAATAAATTATTATTTTACTTCTTTTATTTTCTGATCCATCAATTCTTCTAGAAATAGTTAATTTTTGTCGATTGCAGCGCCATCTGCAAAAATTATGACTAACATTTTGTGGCGAATCCGAATCTGCAATAACAAATGGGGGTTTCCACTTATACTTTTAAAGTTGCCCCACCCCTACCCCCAGGGGGTGGGGGTGGGGGTTCAATTTTGGTGTCATTGGGTAGCTTTTAAAAAAATATTGAACACGTATTTTTTCTTTTTTTATGCGATGAGTATTTCCCAAAATATTTGACCGTTCCGGGACTTTTCTGCCACTCTGTATATATATATATATATATATATATATATATATATATATATTGTACAAAGTACCACAGAAAGTAAATTCGCTGCTTTTTATTCCGTTCGATAACCATGTTTCACTTGTGGCAACAAAATCGTATTCACAATCAGATATATTAGCTGTAAATTCATCAATCTTACCTCACATTCTTCGAATATTTTGATAATAACGCATAAGGACCTTACTGTAGGATTTATTTAGTTTTTTGTACAACACTAGGTATACCATGGACAAATTTTATAGTGAGATAGTTCCCCATTTTCGACTCTTTCTTTGAATGGCTTTCTACACTTAGCATTTAATTCTCTTTGATAAAGTTTTCACATTTTTTCAAAAATACATATTTAAATTCGCAATACGATTTTAAGAGCATTCTATCTTTAAGAACATTATAAACCTGGTAAGTGCTATCCATTGTAACACATAGTGGGCAAGGTTTACTTGCATTATCTTTCTGAACACTAATGCCTGTTTGCAGCGACATATAAATAAGAACTTCTTATATAAGTAGTTCTTGGATTTAAAAACTGCTTACTATAATATTCTGTTGTACTAGCAACGACAGATCGTGTACTTATTAAAGTATTTCTTAAGACATATAAAGTTTGCCAACCACGTAAAATCTGGCAACTTATAGGGGTTTTTAGCTCGTGGAAGCTTAAGTTTTTCTAATAAATTTCTGTTTTGTTCCATAAACGATTTTGGTACAGGTTTGTTCATAGCGTTGATTTGGATTATTTAGTACAAGTTAATTGTAATTAACCCATCATTAATAATGGAAAAGGAAGCAAGAATATTTAGTTAATATGCCATTATAAAGTAACAATTTTGTAGAAAGAGAAGACACGCAAAATTAATATTTTGGTTTTGAAAAGTAGTTACTCTTCAGTTTAATCCACAAGTCCATGATTAAGTTATTGTAAATAACTATTTTGCTACGTCCTATTCTTCAAAAGGACGCGTATTATGTGCATAGACAAAAAAGAGACTATGATTATGTGGCTACTATTACAATAAAAATAAACAACTTGGTCTGTCACTTTGATTCCAAATGGCATGGGCATGCGCCGACAACTAAGCAGTGCTTAAGCCACCGTAAATCCTGTGCTCAAAATTAAGAATTGTTTTCGATGGATAAGAATTTCTTATAGTGCCGTGCAACAGAAATGTCTTACATAAGAAGTTATTACTTTTAAGTACTGCTTAAATATGTTGGTGCAAACGGTCCTAAGTCTTCTTATCTCTTGAGACGACGTCAAATTTATATTATTTCTAGTTGCTTGAAAAATGTTGTTGACTACTACAACGTCTGGTCTATCATCATGATATTCTGGTAAGCCATAAAAAATTAAGTTGTCTCACGTTTAATTCGTTCATGTGCTTCTCGAACAACAGCTTCAAATTATTCAAGAGACAACTGTGAATGTTTAACACGTCGCGTTTCCAAATTTTCCAATCTAGTTAGTACATAATTCAGCTTCCTTTTCAATTCTGTAAATTGATCAACGGTATTGTTACAAACGTTACAAAAGACCTTAACGTCTTTAGTTCGTTTCGTTGGCGTGTACGTTTGGCATCATAATATACAGGTTAGGAATTGATAAATGCCAGAAATATAAATTATTCAACGCATGCGTATTGCAATGCTATTATTCCGCGTTATAACGCCTCGTATTTTCACATACGCAATAAAACCAATTGAAATTTTTTAGTGCGAAATTTGCAAAATCCCCTATAAGAAAATCTTGAGGACCACCTCACACGTACACACGATCAGGGTTGCTAAGAATCATAAATTAAAGCAAAGAACATTTGTATTAATAACTGATCTTTAGTGAATAACCCTTAACAATTGTCTAATAATACGGCACGAGATGAATACCCACGCAAAAGGTTCATTCGCATGCATTTTGTGTGATTATACTGCGTCACGAAAAAGTAATTTACAAACACATTTTCGGTCGCATACTAATGAACCTCCATTCGCATGCAATTTGTGTAATTTTACCACATCATATAAAAGTAATTTACAAACACATTTTCGGTCGCATACTAATGAACCTCCATTCGCATGCAATTTGTGTGATTTTACCACACCATATAAAAGTAATCTACAAAAACATTTTCGGTTGCATACTAACGAACGTCCATTCGCGTGCAATTTGTGTGGTTATACCGCATCACAAAAAAGTCATCTTGAAAGACATTTTCGGTCGCATACTAATGAACGTCCATTCGCGTGCAATTTGTGTAATTATACTGCATCAGAAAATAGCTATTTAAAAAGACATTTTCGGTCGCATACTAACGAACGTCCATTCGCGTGCAATTTGTGTGGTTATACCGCATCACAAAAAAGTCATCTAAAAAGACATTTTCGGTCGCATACTAACGAACGTCCATTTGCATGCAATTTGTGTGATTTTACCACATCATATAAAAGTAATTTACAAAAACATTTTCGGTCGCATACTAATAAAAATCCATTCGCATGCAATTTGTGTGATTATACCACATTGCAAAAAAGTAATTTACAAGGACACTATTGGTCGCATACTAACGAACGCCCATTCGCATGCAATTTGTGTAATTATATCACATCACGAAAAAGTCGTTTACAAGAACATTTTTGGTCGCATACTAACGAACATCAATTCGCGTGCAATTTGTGTGATTATACCACATCATACAAAAGTTATTTAAAAACACATTTATGGTCACATACTAACGAACGTCCATTCGCATGCAATTTGTGTGATTTTAGCACACCATACAAAAGTTATTTAAAAACACATTTTCGGTCGCATACTAACAAACGCCCATTCGCGTGCAATTTATGTGATTATACCACATCATACAAAAGTTATTTAAAAACACATTTATGGTCGCATACTAACGAACGTCCATTCACATGCAATTTGTGTGATTTTACCACACCATACAATAGTTATTTAAAAACACATTTTCGGTCGCATACTAGCGAACGTCCATTCGCGTGCAATTTGTGTGATTATACCACATCGTACAAAAGTCATTTAAAAACACATTTTCCTTCGCATACTAACGAACGTCCATTTGCATGCAATTTGTGTGATTATACCACATCAGACAAAAGTCATTTAAAAAGTCATTATCGGTCCCATACTAACGAACGTCCATTCGCATGCAATTTGTGTAATTATACCGCATCACGAAAAAGTCGTTTACAAGAACATTTTCGGTCGCATACTAACGAACGTCCATTCGCATGCAATTTGTGTGATTTTACCACACCATACAAAAATTATTTAAAAACACATTTTCGGTCGCATACTAACGAACGTCCATTCATATGCAATTTGTGTGATTATACCACATCTTACAAATGTCATTTAAAAAGACATTTTTGGTCGCATACTAACGAACGTCCATTCGTATGCAATTCATGTGATTTTACCACACCATGCAAAAGTTATTTAAAAACACATTTTCGGTCGCATACAAACGAACGTCCATTTGCGTGTAATTTGTGTGGTTATACCGCATCACAAAAAAGCCATCTAGAAGGACATATTAGGTCGCATACTAACAAACGTCCATTCGCATGCAATTTGTGTGATTTTACTACACCATATAAAAGTAATTTACAAAAACATTTTCGGTCGCATACTAACAAGCATCCATTCGCATGCAATTTGTGTGATTATACCACATTACAAAAAAGTAATTTACAAGGACATTATCGGTTGCATACTAACGAACGTCCATTCGCATGCAGTTTGTGTAATTATACCGCATCACGAAAAAGTCGTTTACAAGAACATTTTCGGTCGCATACTAACGAACGGCCATTCGCATGCGTGTGATTATACCGCATCACGTAAAAGTAATTTACAAAAACATTTTTGGTCGTATACTATTAAATGTCCATTCGCATGCAATTTGTATTATTGTGTAATTATAGCTAGCTGAAGACACTGTGTTTGATGATTCGGTTGAATAATTTAGAATTATCGTATTCAATGAAGTTCTAGATATCTCTAAAATTTGAGAGTATGAGAAAAGTAGTTAATCTCTTTTCATTTCTGCAACCAAAAGAAATACTAGAACAAACGGACGAAGAACCTGTTGCATCAGCAATTGCATTTTTTAATAAATACGAAATAGATATATCAAGCTCGATAGCAACAAATTAGATTCAAGAACTTAACCTTCCACCATTTCAAAATGCACAACATAACCACAATTGCTGAAGTGACCAAGTTTCCTTTAGTTGACAATAGCTCTCTGGCTAGCACTTCACGAGACCTTTGTACTGCGTTGCTCTTGTTTTTAACATTACCGGTTACTTCAACATTGGTAGAAAGGTCTTTCTCAAAATTAAAGGTAATCAAGCCCTATCTAAGAAGTACAATGGCTCAAACAAGGTTGAGAAGTGTGACTATCTTGAAAGTAAGCGTTCTAAAAAGATTAATCTCATAGTGTAGTGCGTGATTTTGTAAACTGTCGGAAACGCCGTGGGCGCTTACAAGTATAGTTAATAAAAACTTCACTTAGTTTTTAAATGTGCAGGAATGACTAATGACAACGTAAATACGTGTAGGTCGGGTTGCGGCGTGAAGGGATATATACCAAATACACAGAGTAACTTCATAGAAAAATTTGTCCAAACAACAAAAATTCTATTGCACCTATTCAGGAAATTTGAATTTAAACATTTCCCGTCATTCCCCCTGCTTGCTGTCTGTAGCGCCACCACAGTATGCCTTACAAAGTGTGCAAGAGAGATAAAACCATAGGAAATGTTATCTACCTATTGCAGTCTTCCTGGACAAAAATTAGCACAAGTTAATGCCAGGGTGTACTCACTTAACATAGCATTGTAATTACGATTTTAATGGTAACACAATCCGTTCAGATGGCGCTGTTTTAAATCTAGGGTCTCTAAGTAATTTTAGATACCCTAGATCTAAATTTAAACGCACGCCAGGCTACAGGTATCTAAAACTATGCTACATGTTTTATATTTATTTATTAAAAATTTCTCTATTTGGTCTGTTGTTTTTACGCTTTCGTAATTATTTCAACTGTATTTGTGTGTAAAAAGGTATGTATTTTTTGTTAAAATTAATTAAATATATTTTTCCATTCCTATAATTGCAGTGAAAACGATTTTCAAATTTTTAGTAAGGCTTGTTGGTTTTAACTTATACTTTAGATAATTTAAACTTTTTTTTAATTATATCTTTAATAGTATTGATTTTGATGTTTTTATAGCTTCGTCATGGGTGGTGGATATGTTCCTTGCTGCGTGCCTACTTGTTGTTTAGGGACTGCTTCCCACTGCGCGATGATCCTTACTAGTTGCAGGATATCATCGCTTGATTGGTGTATAGGTTAATGTTTACTCTTCTAATTTTATGAAGGTTCTTATTTTTATTTTGACATAATTGGCATTACATTATTTTTAATATACAACGGTTGCTAGAAAACTAAGTAAGTTACAAATTTAAGTGGACTGTAATTAAGTAGGCCGGAATGCACCTCAATACATACAGGCAACCAAACATGCACTGGTGTGCACAAATAGGTAGGTGACAGTCAGCACTGAACACTTGTGTTAATAGAACTGTCATCAGACACCGTTTTCCAAATCTTACTGATATACAACGGTTCAATGTGTCTTCTCCTTGGTACACCTATCTGTAAGGGAGTAAAAAATATATCTAATACCTCGGGACTGCTGTACTGGCTGCAAACTCCGTCTCCCGAAATATGGTAGAATCTAAACAAAACACTAATTTTGCTTACAAAAAAACATAGCCTAAGCTATAATAATTTAAGAGCATAAAACGTCTAATAATTTCTTCAGGGGTGGGATGACCTGTATAGCTTAACACAGTAGTGTACCATTTAATGCACTAAGTCGCAAACACACCAGTTCAATAAATAAACAATTGAAAGGCAAAGTATTTCTAATGTTTTAGTAATATATGTACAAGAAAAGGTATGTACCAATAAGCATGATTCGACTTAGTTCCTTAATAAAAAAATTCAAGTAGCAAAACTATATACAAACCGACTTAAACTTTCATAAGTCACAATTTTATATACAATTAATAAAGAAATTAAATTACGTTAAATCATTTACAATTAAATTAAATGCGCCGATAAGTGTCTGAGCTCATAACCTCATCAGTGCTACACTGTTTGTTAATACAAAATATGTGTACAAAGCACTTTATGCAAAGTTGCTATATATTCAAAGTGAAGTTAGATTGAGGTAAAGGTCATTATAGTTCAAATTTAATGTCAAGTAAATGTGGACTTCGCAGGCATCAAGTAACTTACTAACAATTTAAAACAAAATTAAATTTAAAACGTCCAGGAATGTTTACAACATCATGAGGTAAGTTACGAATAAAATTATTGTAGTTTACTCTTTGTTTAACTAAATTTTGTTCCAAACCCGATCCGATAAGAAAGTATAATTACCTAGTTACATAATTTGTAGGAAAACAATGTCATCTGTCTGCAAACAGCCAAACCTAACCGCCAGCTGCGTCCTTGACTCGACTTGACCCTTGCGATGAACATGGAATTGTAAAGCATCAACAACCTTTCCTCTCCACCTCGCACTTGTAGTTTCGTCACTTGTTTTGGATTAAATTCGAATGGTACATCTTCATATGAAATTCCGTTAATCAAGTCCAAGTTTATGCCAACGCCATTAGATATCTAGGAAACCTCTTTCGTTCAAGACGGTACCTTAGTAATCTAATTTTTAAAATAACTAAAGTTATTTGTTTTCAACCGTAACTGACAGCTAAAATTTGTAATACTTCATTAAGCAAAATTTTATTTAAAAGAAATCTCACCTACCACTAGCCTGCTGTACGTTTCGTTAAGTAAAACATTTTAAATCAAACTCGCTTCTTCGCAAGAATTCTTACTAAGAAGCCGATTCTTCGAAACGTCATTCTGCTTGCAAGTTCAACTCAACAAGAACCAGAAAAACCACGATGGCCTCGAGTATCGCCGTCGGACCTCGAATCCCTACTCCGTTCTAACTTGTTCTACGCGCACTAGAACTATATACTACCATAGATGTATACGCTCCGTAATTAGGATTGCCTACCTATAAGGATATTAGCAGGATTTTACACTGCTACAAATTTACTACAACAGTGTTCCATTGATAGATATTTTACATGATTTAATATGAAATCAGTGATTTCTATTATTTCCATTTAACCAAATAATTTAAATAACAATTTAGAATTCTGTAGTTAATCCTAGGGTATGGCATCTCAAATGCCTATCACGATATTTAAAAAGTTAGATTTATATGTGTATTTTAAAATTGTTTGTCTGTTTGTGAATAAATAAACTTTTGAAAACACCATTGTAGCTACACTACCATCTTACAATAAACACTATAGGTAATCTTGTTTTATCACTAATGTTAAGTATGTATACATTACAGAGGTAAACTGTACTAAGCCATATGTATTGAATTTTGAAGTAGCTTAAAATGAAGAAAGGAAATCCTTGTAATTGCTTGTATTTTTATATTGTTGTACCCATGTTAAAAAATTACTCTAAACTTTTTAAGCATAGATACCACTTTATAACAATACAAGCAATTATAACGATTTCCTTTCTTTAGTTTGAGCTTCTACAAAAGTCAATATTACATGAATCCTTGTAATATTTCCTAGTAAGGTTTTTAAACCATGTTGTTAGCATTGTTGCAAACCTTAGTCAAGATACATGGTAGTGGGTAACACAATCCAACAGATGGCGCATCAATAAAAAACAAACCTTAGAATGGAAATGGCTTATCTATAGTAACTTATGTAACCTATGGTTGACACTCTGAAGGTACTCTGTGCCAAATACAAAAGCAACAACTGACGTTCCCTTGCGACAAGTCAAATTTTTGGGATGTCAAATATATACGTTCGCGTATATTCGAGAACAAACTCGTTTAGTTATTTCTTGCATTGATAATTACGCGTAAGTTACTTTGCCTTCCCTTTTACAATACAAGTGCAATGCCCATTTCATTTTAGGGCCATAGTTTAGTACTTTTTAGGGTTTTGTACCTTAAACCTTTATAAGATCATTCTCGTGTCCGTCCGTGCGTCTGTCACAGAGGTTTTTCTCGAAAACTATGTAACGTAGGAATTTGAAATTTCTCACAATGCTAGGTCTTTATGGCGCGCACATATATCGACAGTCAGAAAATAGAAAACATATTTTTAGATTAAAATGGCAGGAATTAATTCGGTCAAAAGAAAAAAGTTTTAATAAATATATCGTGTGAGGTATCATTTGAAAGAGGATTCTAAAAGGCTTCTAAAACTATTTTTTTTTATAATTTTATGTTCAGTAGTCTTCATGATATAGCTCAAAATGTGCCAAAAATGCCCGTCCCCTCTCCTGTTCTCCTACATTTCCAAAGCTAAAATTTTGATTTTAATAGGGATAGTAGCTATTGAGTCATAGATTATCGGAAAACTGCAGGTTTTTTTGACAGTGTAATAGTTGCTGGGAAATTTTTTTTTAAACACAGTAATAGACAACGTATTTACTAATGTACCAGTACAATGTGGTACAATATATTTGTTTTTCAGTTATCACAATCAAATTTGGATAAGATTTAAATATACATAAAAAATAAAAACAGCTTAATTTGGTTTATTGATTGTTCACTGTAATATTGGTACGGAACCCTAATAGTGCGAGCTCGACTCGCTCTTGGCCAACTTTTTTTAGATTGTGTTTTGTAACATTTTGTGTGTGTAATGCAGGCATATAATGAACGGTGCTTGTTGTACAATTCAAGCATACTGTCTTTATTTTTCAATATTGGCTGCCTGTATTTGATTGCGTCATAAAAAATGATCATAGAAACTAGACTGGATTTGCATCAGTTTTAACAGGTAAGTTTTTATGTAATTTATATAATGTAATAATGATACATGAGCATATAAGATATCACAGCTATAATTCAGAGAAAACTGGCAAAAAGCAAGGTAACCGAATGGCTGAAATACCTACCAAAATTCACTAAACATACTAGAAGACAGAATACAGTTTTCTATCTGTCAGGAGTAAAAGTCATTGCCAGTAATGCCAGATCTCCCTTAGAATGTTGGAAACTATTCTTCCCAGAAAAGTCGATTCAGGAAGTAGTAACCTGTATATACATCTGTTTCACACAAAAAGACAAAATTTTGCTCGGGAAAGAGATTGTGGTGACACAACAGTGCACGAAATTTGGGCTTTTCTAGAACTTCTGTATTTAGCTGTCATCAAAAAGGGTGCCATGTCAACCTGAATGAATTCTGAACATATGACGGTACAGCACCTGAATATTTTTGAGCTGCAATGTCGCAGCGACGACTTTATACCCTACTCGGTTTACAATATTGCGGACAGAAATGAACGTAAAGCTTGCACGCATAAGGAAGCAGTTTGATAATTTTGTGAAACTTTGTAAGAAGGTGAATACGTAATGGTAGATAAAATGTTGGAAGCGTTTAAAGGACACTGAAAATTCCGACAATATATAGCAAATAAACCAGCGAAGTATGGGATAAAAATTTACGCAATGGTTAACTTAAGAACATTATATACAGCAAATTTAGAAATATAAAGCAGTAGTGGGGTAAAGCCGGTCCTAATTCAAAACGTGCTCACACGTATTTTATATATGTAAAATACACGTGCACCGTCTTGAATTAGGACCGGCCTTATATACTTTCAATGTAAAATAGTTGTGAAAACATGAATTCTTATATACTTTCAAATGTAAAATACTTGTGGGCACGTTTTGAAATCAGACCGGCTTTATATTACTTTCAATGGAACATACATACTTCAAAACACACGTATGTTGAAAAATGTAAGTGCCGAGAAAATGTGTAGCTGTTTTGAATTTGGTTTTCTAGCGAGAAGTTATAAAGTATGCCAGATGCAAAATATCGCATTCAAGTCAATTGTATTTAATTAAAGTGGATTCTGATGTATGTTTTTATTTATGTTTAGAGGCTGCAAATACACATGGGCCGGTTTCAATTCAAAATGTGTTCACTCTTGTGATAGGTTGAAAAGTAGGTTGGCAAAGTACGCAGATGGTGGTAATCTGCTATATAAGGAGATTGCTCCTAATTTTAATTTAATTTGTCGAAGTTAGCTGCATATATTTACATACCTACATATACAAACATGTATAAAATTGATATTCAGGGATTTAAATACAAGAAAAACGAGTTTGTGTGCAAAGAAATTGCGGTGTTGGACTTGTTGGAAGGTGTTGTTTGGCATCAAATTTTTAAACTGCCAATGCAGTCTAGTTGTTTGAGTCAAGATCATACAAAAACTGGGTGACAAGGAATATTCATGGTCTTTCTTGGGATGAATCTTTAACGGCTGGAATGGTGTTATCATATATAGCGCTTTATTTGAAGCGAATTATCCGACCCGGTGAAGAAGTATTTGTGAAGGGTCTAGAAAAGAAGAAATTGATTGAAACCTTTCTAATGCAAAACGTTGTAACTGATATGCTTGCACTAGGTTGTCCTAAGCTATCGGAGTTAAAAATCAACAATCGTTTAAAATATAACGTCCATTGTTGTAGACACAGCAATAATAATCTGCAATGTGCAAAACAAAATACCTTGTTATTAAAAGAATGGCTTGATAATAATAAAAAACAATAGAAAGATTGTGTCTGTATTATTTATTTTAATATAATTTTACAATGTTAGCCAAAGCAAATTATCCGACCCGGTGAAGAAGTATGTGTGAAGGGTCTAGAAAAGAAGAAATGGATGGAAACCTATCTATTTCAAAATGTTATAGGCACGACAATAATGCTGATGTCTACAGAAAAAAAAACAATTAAACTCACTCAGCACGAATGGGACTCTCAACCCTGAAAGCAATTATAATTGATCAACGCAATAGCTCTTTACTGGTTTAACCACATTTAACAAATTGTACAGATATTTCGAAAAATTTGCCAACAACAGACAGACTGACTGACTGCACCGATTTTCTCATTCTCGCTTTTAAAGAATAACAAGTCGTAGTTATTAAATCGCGAACTCAGTTTATCTGCAAGAAATATATAAAAGAGGCAATTTATGAAATGCTCCAACTTAAAAAAAAACTAGAAATAAATCTATTGAAATATATGCTAACGTTGCAATTGGTGGATCTGCTCACGGAATCAACGATTTTTTCCAGCACTTCATTTGGATCGACTATAAACTACTCAATAATTTTAACCCAATCACTATCATTTTTGATTTGTTCTATAGAACACACAATTACAACTTGACAATAAAGATTGAGCGATTATCACACGCATATCTTGAGTATATAAGGATATTAAACAACAAGAACAGCAGAAAATTCAATCCATGTCAGCAAGAATTTAAATGCTAAGGTATTGTCTAGATAGCAATTGTAGAAATATGAAATCTACAGAAAATTTAATAAACCCAGTCATGTATAAAATTTAATGCTGACGTCCGCAGACAAATAATAACGAGAAATTTAATGCTAACATCAGCAGAATAATAAATAAACCCACTCAGTCAGCATTAATGGAAGGCCGGTCTTGCTTCGCAACGGTGCACGCGTATATACCATATTTTAAAATTAAAGTTGTCAATTGCAAAACCAAAAAAAAATTAAATTTTACCTAGAAATCATACTTTTTTCAGTACAACTGAAAGAACTTGACTTTTATACATTTTTTAATCGATATCATAGACTTTTTTTCTATACTGTTGGTAAAATCTACGTGCAGTATTTATATTAAATAATAAACTGACCTGTTAGAAAAAATTAAAAAAATTGCATCGTTTTCTGAAAAAAATTGCATCCTTTTTTTCAGTACAACTAAAAGAACTTGACTTTTATACATTTTTTAATCGATATCAGACTGTACAGAAACAGCAATATTTAATTAGATCAGTCAAACATGATGTATTTACTATTAAACAAAACAAAATAGTTCTTAATCCAAGTGATGATAAAATAATTCTTAGTACCTCAACCACTGATACTAAACCTTGGGTGTATAACTATACACTCAGAAAAACTTGTAAAGCTTCAACCACTGGCTCAAATAAAGAATGTAATTTATTTTATCCCGATTAACATATAATATTTTTTTAGTTATAAAAACTACAGTGTTATGTTTATACCTGCACAAGTACACCGTTTTTTTCTTTTTTGGATGTGACTAAAAATAGGATACCTTTCAATCTGTCCGAGTTGAACTATATTAGTATAAATGTATTGTAGAGAAAAATAGTAGTAGTAACCGTTCTGTTAAAAAAAATCCAGTTTGTTAATAACATACCAGTTAGTTTATTTGGGAAATGTATAACAAAACTTTTATTTAAAATTGCCAATGTTTATGGCTTTTTTAATACTGGTTTTTTAAAAAAAACCATGAGTGTGTGTAAATTATTAAACATATTTACTTTTTCAGTACAACTGAAAGAAATCGACTTTTATACATTTTTTAATCGATATCATAGACTTTTTTTCTATTGCCTATTTTTGTAGTATTGATTACAAAAAATTACATACGACAGCGAGTACTGTGTTAAAATTGTTTTCTTTGCAGAAGTAACATCAATACCCATCAATATTACTGTATTAGTCGATTAAGGCATGAGTTAATTTTTTACTACGTTTTTTTTTTATTCGCTTAGGGCAACGCAGAAAAAGTTTGAATTGGCAACATTCTTTTATAATAAATAAACCTTGATACAAAATTACATTCAGTTTTACTGAAAAGTAAATATTTCACATTTAACTGAAAAAAATTTTTTAAATCAAAGTAGATTGCTAACTGTACGGTGTTATAATATTTTTCTATATCTGTGTAAATAAACTAACAAAGCGCCAAATGAGCGGTTTGTCTAACTGATTTTTTTACTTAAAGCGAATGACATTCATTTCAAACGAGTATTTATTAAGGTCATATAAAAGACCAACAGTTTTATCACAGAAATAACGTCGTGTAATTTAAATTTCATTACGTAGCATTCCTTGAATTTTAAAAAATTATTTTACACCTCCATCATGAGTTAGTTTTATTACGTGCTATAATTAATCCTACACCTGATGAAGAAATAAGCTGCTTTAACAAAGTTTTATGGAAGATTAATAGATTCCATGCAATATAGGTTAATTGCGAGATTGTTGAGCTTCTCAATTTATTTTATTTCTTTAATACAATTTGTTTTTCTAGCGAGAAGCAACATTGTAAAAGTCGCCTGATTGATTGCTAGACAATTGCATTAAATTATCAAATACGATTTTTGAGGTTCAGTTAGACTTTAATATATTACTTTATTTTATATTGAAGGATTTACGTTATTTAAAAAAATTTGATTCAGAACTTATTATAAAAAAATCCAAGATGCTCTCATTTTTCTTGTGATTGAAATTATAAATGCATGCATCTAATCTAATTACATAGCGTTGGCACATTCCTTGACAAAGAAAAACGCTTGTCGTATGTAATAGAAAAAGAATGTCTTGCAACTATCAAGGAATGTATTACATAGGATGTTTAATAGACTATACCTTCCTTGAAACAATAAACCGCTGTATGTGTGAATGACTTTTTGTATTCAAGCACTTTAAATTATGCAATAGAGAAAAAATTTTGCGATAACTGCAGTAATGCAAATTATTTAGTTGTTTATAAAATTGTTGTACTCCCTTTGCTTTAAGAGGTATCAAAAAAATCTGAAAAACGAATGATTTAGTTTTTGATAATAAAATATGAACCCTAAGCCATGCCATCACTAGGCTTATACATTGTTAGGAACACAGGATACTTTTTTAAAGAGTATTTTAGCATACAATTTTTTTGTTTTTCTTATGACCATCATTTTGGATACTGAAATATTATAAGCCTTAAAATTAACTTTTCAAAGATGCCGCGTGTATAAAAATTTCCATGTTAAATTTTTAATATTCAAATATTGGCTACCCCAAATTATTTTTAGTGAAAAAATCTATGAAACAGTACTGACACTTTAGAAAAAAATTACAAATTTGCATCGTTTTCTGAAAAAACTGCAAATGAAAATTTTATATATTCGGCTATCTAATTATTCTAATGAATAAAAAACAGTATGTAAGCAAAAAATAATTATGCTTTCGGCAAAAAAATACCGATAACGATCAACATTGCATTCTTTGAGCCTTGGTAACTGCTTTACAAAATCTTCATAGAATATCTAGCTATCATCATTTTTTGATTCAGTATTACGCTAAATCCCATTCGTTTTCAATTGCATTAGAAGAAATAAAAAAATTGAGAAGCTCAACAATCTCGCAATTAACCTATATTGCATAGAAAATATTAAAAAAATACGCCCATTTTTTTTGTTTAAGTGATAATTTAGGGAAAATTAGAACCTATTAATCTGATGTACGTTTCATGTTTCATGCCATCCTGTAAATGGAATATGCAAATCATGATTTTGTGCAACGCATGGCATTTTCCATAAACTTTTCAGTAAAACTGAAAGAAATTGACTTATATATATATATATATATATATATATATATATATATATATATATATTATACTGTCAAGAAGGGGGTGGGCTTATAAAATGTTTAAATAGGGCTTCGAAACGACTTTGCTAGAATGGGGGTATATTTGGTTTTGTTTGAGTATTTTCTTTCAGGTATTTTTGGTTTATAAATTAACAACAACTATTCCACGTTTATAAATTTATAAAGCTTTTGAAACTGCATTGCATTCAACAACATATACCGGCCATAGACCAGGCTAAGCTAGTTATAAGTTTGCATTGTATACGTATTTTAATTGTTATGGTTGCACGTATATGAAATTTAATTTGGAGTTAGCGTTTTCAAAACCATTTGAATGTAAAAACAAATATCAAAATTGCTTGGTATACTGCACGCTTTTAAAATTTTAAGGAGTTAAGTGATACTCCCGTAAAATTTGTAAATCAATTTCAGTTTGAATATGTTTTAACAATTAAAGATTGGTTATGTAATGACAGGACGTTTACTGAATAAGACATAAATGTCTGTTGCGTACAATTTAAAAACTGAACCATCAAAGTTTGTTAGCTATTTTCAATATTATAAAAAGTTCAATATACATAAATCACTGGATTACAAACCATCTAGAAAATGAATGTATCTAGAGAAAAGAACTGTATTATTAATCAATTATTAATAATTAGAAATTGCATAGTGTGCGTAGAGATAGTTGTCATGGCAACGGAAACAAAAGAAGACGGTTTTATTTTATAAGGGACTTCAAATTTATATTACTAAAAATAGACGTGTTTTGTACTGTTATGAGTTTTATTACATTTAAAAGTTACGAGAAAGTTTTGAAAGTCAAGTTGTACCTGGAGATAGCAAATAGTAGCAGTTTTACGGCGAATAAAAGTTAATTAAAAGAGGAGTACTGGTCTGTACCGTTATTGTTTGAAGACGAAAGCATAGTAGAATTGGAGTTATCTGAGTATTTGTATAACATAAAATTTGTAGAAATATTAGTAGTTTTATAGTCTGGAGATTACCAGTTGCTCGAGTTACTTATTATTTACAGGAGGTGCCTGCAGTTGGTCACTTGGCTTCAGGACGGCTGGAAGGCGGCGCTTGTATCTGGATTCCAGGTATTAGTATTTAATATCTACGCAGTGCTTTAATCAAATTTATAAAAGTGGAACTAGTGTTTGGGAATACTTTTGGCTTTTAAAATTATTTTGAAAACTCCTTGGATATTTGTTTGGGTGTCTAGTTGAGAGGTGTTTGCTTAGGACGGACCCACCCTAGGTAGATTCCGCCACGTGTTTGACGGCCCTGTAAAATAATTAAGTGCAGCAGCCGTGTAAAATATTCAAAGATAAATTGTGTGGCATAACTCAACAAGGCTCTAAAATAAGACAAGGAGTGACAGATAGAGATATTACGCCTATCACTAATAAGGTAGGATCACAGTATATATAAATATATATATATATATATATATATATATATATATGTATGTAATTGCGTTTATTGGAAGCGTTTACATCGATAACAAAGTTCATTAAACAAGTAATGCTACGTCATGAAATTCTTTCATTGTCAAGTGCTGCAACAATAAGTTAAATTACGCGACGTTAATTCTAATATAAAACTGCAGAATGTTTTTTTAATACTGGTTTAAATAAAAATTGTGTATTAATCGCAACCAGAAAAACGGCATTCTATTTTTGTTTTAAGGATTAGATTGATTTAATCTCAGTTTACAGAACGGAGGTAGGAACAATTTTTGACTTTTAATCTGAGTGCATGAAATGCAAGTGATCTAAAATTGCAGAGTTGCTTTCAGTATGTAAATATGAAAATGCTTGCATAGCGAATTGCTTTGGATGCAATTGTTGAAATCGCCTGCAATTTAATTTCTTGGAAGAGATGGATTTAATCTCAGTAAATTTTAATAATGATACAATTTTCCCAAAATGTTGCTTCAATTGGTTTCTTTTTTAAAAACCAGTATTAAAAAAGCCATAAGCATTGGCAATTTTAAATAAAAGTTTTGTTATACATTTCTCAAATAAACTAACTGGTACGTTATTAACAAACTGGATTTTTTTTAACAGAACGGTTATTACTACTATTTTTCTTTACAATACATTTATACTAATATAGTTCAACTCGGACAGATTGAAAAGTATCCTATTTTTAATCACATCCAAAAAGAAAAAACGGTGTACTTGTGCAGGTATAAACATAGCACTGAAGTTTTTATAACTAAAAAAATATTATATGTTAATCGGGATAAAATAAATTGCATTCTTTATTTGAGCCAGTGGTTGAAGCTTTACAAGTCATTTCTGAGTGTATAGTTATACCCCCAAGGTTTAGTATCAGTGGTTGAGATACTAAGAATTCTTTTATCATCACTTGGATTAAGAACAATTTTGTTTTGTTTAATAGTAAACACATCATGTTTGACTGATCTAATTAAACATTGCTGTTCCTGTACAGTCTAATATCGATTAAAAAATGTATAAAAGTCAAGTTCTTTCAGTTGTACTGAAAGAAAGGATGCAATTTTTTTCAGAAAACGATGCAATTTTTTTAATTTTTTCTAACAGGTCAGTTTATTATTTAATATAAATACTGCACGTAGATTTTACCAACAGTATAGAAAAAAAGTCTATGATATCGATTAAAAAATGTATAAAAGTCAAGTTCTTTCAGTTGTACTGAAAAAAGTAAATATTTCAAATGATTTCTAGGTAAAATTTAATTTTTTTTTTGGTTTTGCAATTGACAACTTTAATTTTAAAATATGGTATATACGCATGCACCGTTGCGAAGCCAGACCGGCCTTCCATTAATGCTGACTGAGTGGATTTATTTATTATTCTGATGATGTTAGCATTGAATTTCTCGCTTTTATTTTTCTGCGGACGTCAGCATTAAATTTTATACATGACTGGGTTTTTAAATTTTCTGTAGATTTTATATTTCTACAATTGCTATCTAGACAATACCTTAGCATTTAAATTCTTGCTGACATGGATTGAATTTTCTGCTGTTCTTGTTGTTTAATATCCTTATATACTCAAGATATGTGTGTGATAATCGCTCAATCTTTATTGTCAAGTTGTAGTTGTGTGTTCTATAGAACAAATCAAAAATGCTAGTGATTGGGTTAAAATTATTGAGTAGTTTATTGCCGATCCAAATGAAGTGCTGGAAAAAATCGTTGAAACCGTGAACAGATCCACCAATTGCAACGTACGACCTGATGACACCAATACAGAGTATGTATTCGTTGGCTTAATATATAGATTTAATTTTCTTAATGCATTTACTTGGTCTAATCTTGCCTTCAGTACGTAACTATGGAAATGCGAATGCTGAAGAAGCAATAGACTAGACTATCGTTGATAAAGAAAAAAAACGCAGTCTGACATGGGTTGAATTTTCTGCGGTTCTTGTTATTTAATATCTTTATATACTCAAGATATGTGTGTGATAATCGCTTAATCTTTATTGTCAAGTTGTAGTTGTGTTCTAAAGAACAAATCAAAGCGTTAGCATATATTTCAATAGATTTATTTCAGTTTTTGAAGTTGGAGCATTTCATAAATTTCCTCGTTTATATATTTCTTGCAGATAAACTGAGTTCGCGATTTAATAACTACGACTTGTTATTCTTTAAAAGCGAGAATGAGAAAATTGGTGCAGTCAGTCAGTCTGTCTGTCTTTGGCAAATTTTTCGAGATATCTGTACAATTTGTTAAATGTTGTAAAACCAGTAAAGAGATATTGCGTTGATCAATTATAATTGATTTCAGAGTTGAAAGTCCCATTCGTGCTGAGTGAGTTTAATTGTTTTTTTTTCCGTAGATATCTGCATTATTGTCGTGCCTATAACATTTTGCAATAGATAGGTTTCCATCCATTTCTTCTTTTCTAGACCCTTCACATATACTTCTTCACCGGGTCGGATAAATTGCTTCGGCTAACATTGTAAAATTATATTAAAATAAATAATACAGACACAATCTTTCTGTTGTTTTTTATTATTATCAAGCCATTCTTTTAATAACAAGGTATTTTGTTTTGCACATTGCAGATTGTTATTGCTGTGTCTACAACATTGGATGTTATATTTTAAACGGTTGTTGATTTTTAACTCTGATAGCTTAGGACAACCTAGTGCAAGCATATCAGTTACAACGTTTTGCATTAGATAGGTTTCAATCAATTTCTTCTTTTCTAGACCCTTCACAAATACTTTTTCACCGGGTTGGATAATTTGCTTCAAATAAAGCGCTATATATGATAACACCATTACAGCCGTTAAAAATTCATCCCAAAAAAGAACATGAATATTCCTTGTCACCCAGTCGTTAGACTGCATTGGCAGTTTAAAAATTTGATGCCAAACAACACCTTCCGACAAGTCCAAAACCGCAATTTCTTTGCACACAAACTCGTTTTTCTTGTATTTAAATTCTTGAATATCAATTATATACATGTTTGTATATGTAGGTATGTAAATATATGCAGTAAACTTCGATTAATTAAATTAATATTAGGAGCAATCTCCTTATATAGCAGATTACCACCATCTGCGTACTTTGCCAACCTACTTTTCAACCTATCACAAAAGTGAACACATTTTGAATTGAAACCGGCCCATGTGTATTTGCAGCCTCTAAACATAAATAAAAAACATAAATCAGAATCCACTTTAATTAAACACAATTGACTTAAATGCGATATTTTGCACCTGGCATACTTTATAACTTCTCGCTAGAAAACCAAATTCAAAACAGCTACACATTTTCTCTGCACATACATTTTTCAACATACGTTGTAAGATTATTTTGTAATGTTAACTAATAAACAAATTAATTAATTAATTAAAATTCAGTAACTTGCATAAAGTATAGACAAAAATTCCACAATAAATTACTTAATATTTTAGTTAGGCTCCCTTATAATAAAAGACCAGCTTTACAGATAGCTTCAGACTACTAAACTATTAGAAATTCCAGCGGCCGGTCATCATTTAAAGCTCTACCCTTGTAAATCAAATACAATAAACCTCTTAAAGTTTAGGTCGGTTACAGATTGACGAATCTGATAAAATTAAAATGGAATAGTACCTTTTAGCGTAAATAAAGGAAAGCAAAATTTTCTGTTTGAAAAGCTTAATCTTCTTAATACTTTCGTTGATTGACAGCGGGTTATAGAAAACGAAACATTATAAATAGCGAAAACTATTTCCAATTTGATTTGTTCAAAGATTACAAGTAATTTTAAGTAGTCTGGAGACATCCATTGTATTTAAAATCCATTTTGGCTTAAGTAGGTTAGCCGGTCTTTGTTAATGGCAGACTACTGTCGCCATAGGTATGGTCCACATTTCAATAATTAAGAAATTCTTAGAAGGTACAATATATTTAAACCCTTGGGAAAATAATTGCTTCTGTGACTTTCATCTAAAAAGGGGTTGAATTTGGTTTCTAAAATCTTGTTTTGTGGGAGGTTCTGTTTAGTCATTGGATAACAGAAAATGACGTACATAATGATTAGGGTAGGAATTAATTTATATAATTTAAGGCTTTAGCCAAAGGAGAGAGTTTTTCTAATGAGGCTGTCCGTGGTCAAGAAGTAGAAAGAAACGTAGTTCGCAGGTAGCGTTCTCCGGCATCACAGATAGCATATTTCATTTCGTATCACGATAGTAAAAATTGGAAAGAAGTGATAACTCTTCCAATTCGCGAGGGTTATGCCCATATGTTGTAACATGTCATTTTACCTATGGTAAATGCCACGTTCCAGCTTCAGTTAT
The DNA here is from genome assembly GCA_036346225.1 of Platerodrilus igneus. NCBI lineage: Eukaryota > Metazoa > Arthropoda > Insecta > Coleoptera > Lycidae > Platerodrilus > Platerodrilus igneus. Next base: position 1,284,760 of record JARFIW010000766.1, on the reverse strand, counting down.
TTCTCTCTTTAAACCTCACATTTTACCTAGAAAAGTCCATCGAACCCTAATTTACACTTTACTTCTAATAGATAAGTTATAATCACAGAACATAGGAAGGTATGAGTATTTCGCAAAGTACCGTGTTTGTTTCAAATATTTATACCTGTTAGTTAAGTTGCCTATAATCCAGTGTTCTTGATATTTATTTTCATAGTTTAACTTTGCTAAAGAATTCTGTGGTCTTTCCTTTCGTTATAACTTCAAGTTCCCCTCTCTGATAATTAAAACAGATGTTTGCATGTCAAAGCGTACTGGCAAAAGTTTTCATTTCTGGTCTGGGTTCTGGTGCACAACAGGTCGTCTTAAACTCAAGGTGACAAAAATTGACCATGAGGTCGAAACAAGTATGTATTCCTTTATTAAATAATTAACTAATAGTCATCTAAATATTATTACAGATGTCTAGCTTAGCGTTTTCCTTACCTCAATAAACTACAAATCCCACCGGATTACTTTTCCGATGGTAAGAATTAAATAGATACATTTTAAATTCCTTTACATTTGTTATAGCGTGTTTAATTAATGCACGTGTTATATTTCAGGGTCGTTCTCTACCCTCATGTCTTCATACCTATATTTAAGTTCCGCTATGATGCAAATTAGCTTTGCTGTCGTTTTTAAAGGAGATGACAATGCCGTTGTATTTTTGATTTACATTACCTCAACATACAAATTTCAGTTTGGTTAAATATTTCTCTTAAAATAATGGATCTATGAAGTTACACACAAAATTCTACCTCATCATTTGCCGTTGATGCTACCTGGGACTCCTACAGTTTATACACCTTTAATTGGGATTTCCACAGATGGTCAGTTCAAGGAATTTTACGGTAACAACACATGTTTTACAATGCACGTGTCAGGTATGACAAACTAAAGTAATATTTATCCACGCTAAATTAAAGTGAACTGATTTCTACAAATATTAAATTTTCTTTTCATTTTTCATTTGTAAAACGTACTAATATTACAGACAATTTATCTACTATTTGCAACATTTAATTCCTAATTATACATAGTCGTACTGGACGCATACTGTCCATATGTAAGCCACATGTTTCTTGAAACTTATGGTAGTCAAGTTCATTCGTTAACTTATTTACGCTTTTTAAAAGCACAGTTACATTTTTTTAGTTACATAAAAACAAGTTTCATTATTTTTACTGATTTATTCTATTTCAAATGACTTCATAGAACTTTTATGATATTTTTGTTCAAAATTCAATATCTAACAAAATTTAATAAATACGCTAATTAATTTGTCTATAGTTTTCTCTCAGTTATTGATGTTACAGTTATTAGTTCACCAATTCTCTTCCCCTCTAGATTTTAAGTTTCATGCAGCATACGCAACCACGACGGTCGATGCTAGCTGTGCCAGAGCATGATTTTTTATGCTCTGTCGTGCACCTATCCTTTAATAACGCCTGAAAAAGGGTAGGGTGCAATGTTCGCGGATTTATAGTGATGCAAGGTAACTATTAAAAAGCTTGTAGGCGTGTGAGGCACAAGCTAAGTGATATTGTCCATAAGATCCTGCCGGGTTTGTGTGCCATTCAAATATTTAAAAAATTACAAACAAGAGCAACAAGCGAGATTCTCTCCCCCAATTTAAGAGCTGTTCTACGTTGGAAGACAAACCCTCAAACAATGGACAATTTTTAGTAAGTACGTTTTTTTTATAGTTAAGTAGCATGCCAATTTTTAGTTAGTTTATTTGTTAAGACGTTTTGGCCATAAACTGTAGGATTAATTTAGTGTAAAATTTATAATATAAGTTTTCGTTCATATACAAGTGTTTGGGAACTACTTATGTACTCAAAATTTTCATAAATTCCATAGTCACCTATTCACTTAAATTTCTAGATTAAGATCAATGAATGTAAGAGGTTCACGTTTATTGCTCTGTGAATTAAATAGTTTTGTTTGCCGTTGATTAAGTCAATAGTTTTTTAATTTTTTTGTTATAGAAGATGCATAAGTAGGAAAAAGTGAGGAATTGATTAAAAGAAACAATTGTCCTCCTTGGGATGACAAGTCTCTCAAGATTTTGTACGAACATTTGGACATTCTCGACTTGACTGGCGCCCTTGGCAATTGTCAATAAGCCACATTATTTTATGAAAGGTAAGTGCCAAATTTTTTTGTAGTATATTATAAATTAATTTAACCCTTTTTGCAAAATTTTAACCCTCTATATGATCCACGACCTTCCGCTAGCTAGGGCCGGTGACCCCCCTTTAATTTTTGTTTTACAGGTCGCCCCCATTTTATAATTTTACTGGAAAATACATACGTAGTAGCTTATCCGCCTGTAACAACGTGTGTTTTGAAGTATGTATGTTCCATTGAAAGTAATATAAAGCAGGAATTGATCATACCTTAGCATTGCCAGCGTCTGCATGTCGTCCAGCCATACTTCCTAAGAGTCACGCCTTCACTGATATAGTCGCCGCATGGTATTACAGCAGATTCCACCATCAGAACGACGAGCTAGAAATTAATGAAATTAGGAGAAACTACTGGGTGGTGCATATTAAGAGTAGTCATGAAGCGAATTAAAAAATGCAAAATTAGAAAAGATACGCTAAAACCTCCCATGATGGGACGATCACCCGCAGATCGCTTGACATCATTTGTAAGACCATTTACTTACACTGGTCTAGATTATTTTGGGTCGCTGCAAATTGCTATAGGGAGAAGAAGAAAAAAAATGTAGGCTGCGTTATTTACGTGCATGACTATTTGAGCACTGCATATCGAACTATCCCCTCATCTCCCCACGGATGCATGTATACTTTGTATACGAAATTTTGTTAATTGTCGCGGTGTCCCTATCAATTTTGTGGGTGCTGATGGTGAGCTACGTAAGGTGGAAGACATATTCGACATGGCCTACATTCAAAACGAGCTCTCGATTCGAAATATAAAATGGGAGTTTAACTGCCCAGCTAATTCCAGCAGTGGTGGGTGTTGGGAATGGCTTTCCCGATCGACAAAGAAAGTATTTGCGATTGTGATAATGGAAGTAGCCCCACATGTGGGGACATGGCGAAGTCTGTTAATAAAAGCCGAAAACATCGTAAATAGTCGTCCATTTACACACATGCCGGTACATGCGGATGATCCAGAGCCACTAACGCCTAACCACTTTTTGCTGGATACAACAAATTCGACTTAAACTCCAGGATCCGAGACCGCAACTAGCAGCCGAAAACAGTAACCAGATAAGCCAGCAACTAAAAAACTGCTTTTGTCGTCGCTGGATTCGCGAATATTTGCTAACCCTTACGAGGCGGACTAAGTGGTTTTTGCCACAGAAACCTCTTAAAGAAGGTGATCTGGTGATCATTTGCGATGAGACTGCAACCTTTCTACTTTTAGTTCTTATTATGTCAGACTTAGGACACACCTAGTCGAACATATTTCTAACAAAAGTCGTGCAGAAGATGTCCATTTATCCGTATTATCACAAACTGACTTTTGTAGACCCGTACTAACTCTGAACTCAATCTTCAGCGATTTTTAGAGATTATTAGGGGGGTCGTTATATAAATACGGATGGGTCGGGCGCCACTGTACTTATGCAAAGTATAGAAACAAGGAGTATCGCCAAGAAAAATACAGGAACCTCAACGAATGTATTCTGTTATTGGAATACAAGATTTTGTATTCATAGATGGTACAAACGTTTATCCTGAAATAAAATAAAGCACATAAAATTACATTGGAGACAGCAGTTCGCGTCTCAAAATAATAAAATTAATAAATCAGACGTGTTCTGTGCACTTATAGAATTTTGCTGGTGACCATTGGTGCATGGACACTCTACTTATTAAATTTAGACACTCATGGTTCATATAAAATTTATAGAATCTAAAATATATATTAGGTAGAATAAATACAACTTTTCAAGTGTTTCCTTAAGTGCGATTAACCATTTCTAAATTTATAAAAAATTAGAGTTTTTGGATAGTAATTCATATATTAACTAAAAATAATTCTATTTCGCATCGGCAGGCATTTACAATATATTTTGTGATTGCTTAGTTAATTTTATCAAACTGTATTAATAATCTTGATTATATGAAAGCCTCTAAAGTAAATAGGCATTATAAATATCATTAACAAAATTATTAGCTTTCTGTCATTTTGTCAGTACTGATTAAACGACGTACATTTTTATAATGTTACTTTTGTAATAGCGTGTTTTAATTAATACTTAAGCTTTGTTAAAAATTATCAAGTATAAGAAAGTGCTTAACTGTATAATAAAGAATCATCGTGAATAAGCAAATTTTAGTTGTCAAATTGTTTAGATATTATTCATAATCTAAGTTCATGAACGGTTCGTTTAGATAAACAATTCGATAGAGCAAAAAATTTAACTTATTTTAGCAGGTCTACCAATAAATATGTGGGACTCTACCTAAAACAAACATATTTCACTAAATGCTCTTAGTGCCCCGATGCACATGAAATAGAAATATTACAATTAAATTTAAAAAGGCAAATTTAAGACAGGAAATTACTTACGGCCAATTTAATACCCACCTCTCTCTACTTTGATTAAATGACACCATACGCCATCTTCTTCTCGGCTTTTTCTTTTTTCTATTCAATAACATACAGTCGCAAGACATGACTACAAAGGTACTTAAATTAATAACGAGCTCTGTATCGCTATCCATTGCAAACCTTACACCTACCTACACGTACAACCGTTCACATAGTGAACAATCGTTGTTTCCTCAGTGCCTCGACACACGACAAACTACGTATATCTGGTTCAAGGTGCTCGTCATTTGGCAAGTACTCCGCGAACACTACGACGAGTACCTCAACTACTTGGCATTCGGCGAGCAATGACTTGGTACTCACCGAATGCCGCATGTCTGGCCCCATCGTAAGAAAGCATAATCTTCGATACAATGTTCACCATTTCTTAATATTACTGGTATAATACGAAAACGGGCTACATCTACAACCTAAAAATAGCTTTCATTTGTAATCATACGAATGCCACTTCGCTTTGCATTGCTTCGTATTCAGTAACTGATTTGTTTTAGATTGCGAGGTATTGCATTCATAATTTGTTTTAATTGTGTACGTTTGTGAATTAATAAATGATGCAGTTTTTTGCAGTCGTTCTTTCCACATTCAACCGATTCATTGAATTTGAACTTATGAAAATGACGGCACAGCCTTAAATTTCGAACCCAATTCTTCTTATTAGCAGCTTAAAATTTTTTGTGACAATTAATTACATATTTCCAGTTGCTTCGTGAAACTTGAAGGATTATTTTGTGCTGCTTTTTGAATTCATAGTAAAAAATTAACGGCCTTCCTTGATTTAAATTACATTTTCGTTATTATAACGAGCATTAAACTGGTTGGGTTTTCTTGTACATTGCTGATAAAACATTACATACATTAGTCGTTGAATAGTTAAAGTTAACCATTCTCCAAATAGAAGCAGGCGATAATGTCTTTTTGTTGTTTTATGCAGTGCCTAATTTGTTGTCTGTTATTGCAATTATTTTATGTACATCTAATTGAACATTTACCGTTTGGAATACGATTCACTCTTTAAGGACATTAATCTGACCCACAAAAAGGTTAAAGAAACAAAATAACGTGCTTGACGTAATGGAGAATTTAGCAAATCGTTGACAACCTTTAGATAAATTAATAGTTGAACTTGACATTTAGTTTTCGTTTTGGCAGAATTATTTTTAAAAAACTTAAATATATGAATTAGATTGAAATTAATTTCAAAATCAGACATGAGTACAGGACGAAGTTTTTCATCAAACTGTCACTGCTGTACTTGTGGACAAAATGAATTTCAACCTATTAGAGATAATTGTTCGGATGATGAGAATAAGTACATTTGTATAATTGAAGAATGTAGTTTGGACAGATCGCGTTCACTTTCAAAACCAAGAGATATTGGTATGTCAGTATGGCAGGGAGTACGACCACCTAAAAGTATGAGCGAGAATCAACCCATTGTCTCCGCAAGAAGAACTGAAATTGTTCGCTCGCAATTGACACCTAAAATTTTACCACCCAGAAAGGAAGGGACTACTCAGAAAACAGCTTTATCTAAAACACACAGTATTAAAAAGTCTCTAACAGGGATGTCGCAACATTCATCTAGAACATAATTATGAAATTAAATGTAATATTAAAGGTTTATATTCTTTCTAATCTAGAGGTAACACTTTTTTATCATTTTCCTCCAACAATGCTCTAAATTTGAAAGTATTCATCAGTCACCAAAGAATTCGGCATCTTTTGCACGGAATTTTTACTCAAACGATGTTACATTCGACTTCCAAATACGGATTTCCTATAAAATCGCGTTGTGGTGTCTTTTAAGGGTATGTATTAAAAGGCTATAGTGTCTATTTACTTGAAATGTGGTGTATAATAAAAATTAAAGCATCCTTTGCTCGACTAAGGAAAAACAAAAAAAGCAAAAATCAATGTAAACGAATAATTCGAAAAATGTACGGTAATGCTATTTTATACTCAATAACTTCAAAATATCTCAACCACTACCTCAAAATTGTGCAGGAAATACAATAATTTTGTCTTCCACATCCTAATGTTTATTTTCTGATGTTACTCGAAATTACAATGGTTTTGTAGTACTTATTTTGAGTAGGTTAGTCTTTCAAATAAACGGTGTGGCAAGACCGCGAGAGTCTACTTTATGGCAAATGTTTTGTAGTATGTCCAAAATAACAAATCAACAAAAGTTGCGGACTCTTAAATTTTATGGTAGAAACGTAATTTTTGTACTCAACTTTAGGGTTACATCTTTATTTAATTTTTCGAATATTTATTGTGATACAATAATAGAATGAAATAAACTTGGATATATTATTTTTTATGTTCTGCTTTTAACACAACTAAAACAGAAATGTGGTAGTTCATAAACAAAGTACTTCCAGAAACTAGTTCACTGTAGTGAACGATAGGTACAGGTTTAGGAACAAGATTTTAGAATATAGTTTTGATAGCCTTTGTGTTGGGGTTGCGATCAATTACCTGTAGTCACTAACAAGGGCTGTTTGTAGCAGCACTAAAGACTTCCTTTGTCACTCAATGTTCAGATTAGAAACACGGCAAGTTGGCTCTTTATTAAGCAGCTCAAATTCCTAACAATTTTAAATGAATAATAGAAACAATTTTACAATAACTTACTGTAACCCTTACTATCATACAATCTTGCTTCTCTTAAATAGTTTCTAAATGTATCAAACTTTCAAGTAAATAACTAAATTGTTATACACAACCAGGATATTATTGATCTAAAAACACAATTTTTCAAATCTGTCAAAGTTCACCCCTGCCCACTGGATTACCAAAACTGAGGTTACAACTATCAACAATAATAAATGTATTAATCAACAAATCCCAACAGTCCCCCCCGGTGCGCCATTTTAACGGTTATTGGTGCGCAACTATTTTGACACTCCCACCTCCAATTTTACTAGTTTTACCAATGGGCGCTCTAGTATGCCGTTTGTAGGATCGCACTCCTTACTTGCCCGTCTGCTGCAAAACGAACCTGTACTACTCGTCCCTTCGGCCAGATGTTTCTAGGGTTGTCTTTATCAACGACTAACACAATATCATTGATTTCTAGCGGTAGTTGCAGTTCGTGCCATTTACCGTGCAGCAATAATTCCGGCAGATACTCTTTAATAAATCTTTTCCAACATTGGTTAGCAAATTGTTCCCTATAACTATTATTGCGCAAAACTATAGCACAATCGCTAATCGCTACTATTGGCTGATCCCCACCGGTGGATGGTCTCAAGAAGTGGTTAGGAGTTAGTGCTTCTGAATGATCGGTTTTTAAAGGCAAGTATATCAGTGGCTTAGAATTTACGATCTTTTCTGCTGCTACGAGACAGATACGTAGTAATGGGTCAGTTGGGGTTCGAGTGTAAGGATGCCATAAACAGCAACCTTAGTTGCTTTAACTAATCGTTCCCAACTGCCACCCATATGTGGCGATGCTGGTGGGTTGAAATGCCATTCTAAATCAAGACTAACGAATCGCTCAACAATTTTTTCTGTGTTCAAGTTTTTGAGCTCTTCCTTCAAATACTGAGCAATAAAATTAGTCAACGGTCACTAAACATCTTTCGGGGCTGCCCTCTTCTGGTTATAAAATCCCGTATACAGAGAATGCAGTGATCAGCATCTAATTTATATGCTGACTGTCAAACAAGTAAACAATACGCCCCATCGCTTCTCTTTTCTTCGACCTACTACAACTAGCATAGGTCCGAAATAGTCTACACCGACGAAAGTAAAGAGCTCACTATAGCAAGATAGTCGTGCATCTAGAAGTGGAGGCATTTCAGGTTCTAGAGGTCGTACAAACCTTAAATGGCATTTTTGACAGTTTCTCCTAATTGAATTCAGCTCGACCCCAAGCCTTGGAATAAAATATCTCTTGCGTATTCCATTAACAACTGTTTCGTGGTTTCTATGCAAATAACTTCATGATAATGTGTAAGGATCAACCGAGTCAAGTCGTGTTTACGAGGTAAAATTATTGGACGTTTCGTATCAAACTCAATACGGACAGCAGCGTCCATTCTTCCACGTACTTTCAACATGCCGGTTTCATCCAAGTAGACAGACAATTTATATAATGGACTTGAAGGTAGCAGCGTCGGCTTAAGCATAGGATTTGGCGATTTCTTGGACAAATGGTTAATATCTTTTCCATAACAGTTTTTTTGTGCCATTGATATCAACAATTGTTTTGCCTTTAACAATATAGCACCACTTAGACTACCGTTCAGTAACAAATCCTTCGAGCGTTTAGCTTTAAAGTTCCTCACAGCTCGGAAAACACGCCACAGATCTTAACAATCTGTTAAAGCTACGTAAGCGCCGTAGGTTTATAAGCCGTTCAGCTACTATATGCACGAGGGCTGTCTCCTTTTATGCTTCGGTCTTTTTATTGTGGTTCTCGGGCCAAGTAGCTTCAGATTCATACTAAAAGTCCGGGCTCCTATACCAGTGACAGCTGTTGTTCATTTCTGCAACTCTATATGCAACGAATTGCCTAATTTACGAGGATACTCATTTCTGATCCAATTCAAAACAGTTTCAGAGTATGTCCAATAAATTGTTTTAGCCGGCATTATGCCGAGATTCTTGTTTAATGACAGCAAATCTAACTCCTAGCACGGCACCATTTAATTCCAAACGCCGGACAGCGATCAGTTTTAAGGGTGCGACTTTAGTTTTAGCTGCCACTAGAACACACTCTACAATGGAATCCTTTTCGATGCGCAAGTACGTTACCGCAGCACTAGCATTATCGCTCACATCGACAAAAACGTGCATCTTAACACCATCCCAGCTATCAAACCGCTGAAGGTAACATCTAGGAATACGCAATTGTTATATTCTTGGTAGCAGACTTATCCAAGTTTGCCACTTGATATAGTGTTCATCCAGGATTGATTTGTCCCAGTCAACACGACTACGCCACATTTCTTGTAGTAGAATTTTAAAGTAAACCACAAAGTTGGCAACTAGTCCGATTGGATCATAAATTGACATCAAGACACTCAAAACCTCACGTTTAGATGGCTTGCGACCACACTAATTGTTTCTTTTACTTTCTTGTTGTAACAAAGTGAAAATGTGTATTCGTCCGTATCTAATCTCCATTATAGACCCAGGATCCTTTCTGTTGAGCTTTCTGCACCCACACTTATATTTACAGTGCTGGTATTGGATGGCTGAGGATATAGAGCAAGCATGACTCCCTTGGAATTGAACACCCAGTTCCTGATCTCAAACCCAGCATTAGCGTGGATCATAGCTACTTCCTTACAAAGTTTTATGGTTGCTGCTCGGGGATGACTATCCTTGAACTCTGACGCGTTCAAATTTTTTACGTATTGTGCGCAACTAGGGGAGCATGTGGCACCAAAAGACATTACTTGTAGAATGTATGTAGCTGGAGGATTGGTTTGATCGCAATGTCGCCAAAAAAACCGCATTGCATGTTGGTCTTTGTCTTTAATTTTTACCTGTAGGAACATTTCTTTGATGTCGCCGCTGACCGCTATCTTACGTTCACAAAACCTTAGAAGCACTCCCAGTAGCAGGCTGAGTTGATCTTTCCCTTTAAGAAACATACTATTTAACGAAATTGCATTGACTAATGCGGCGGCATCCCAGACTATTCGGAATTTCCCGGGTTTGTTATGATTAAACACTGGGAAGATTGGCAAGTACCAAACTCTTTCGTGTGTTTGATAAAGATCCTTCTGGGACAACTTTCGGATGTAGCCCTTCTCCTCATACTCCTTAATTTTTAGATCCATATTCCTTGTTTGTGTGGGGTCAAGCAGTAGACGATGTTCCAAACATCCGAGTCTCTTAAAGGCCATTTTGTCGACTATCTGGTGTAGTCAACTTGTTGTATTTCCATATTAATCCTATTTGGTAATGGTTGCCGATTTTTTCATTGAGGCGTTCAATATTTCATTTGCTCGGCGACCCTCTTGAGCCACGGTCGCATCCCTCGGTATCGATACGCTTAGCGATTCTACAGAAAAGAAGCTTTTTACTAGTTCGTGTAGATCTGGCACCTCATTCGGCTCACACTCGCCTACATCGCCCACATGATAAGTATGAATCGAAAGAGATTCTCCTTCTAAGGGGGTACTTTTAGGATAGCGAACAGGGACCATCCTAACTTGCACTTAGCTGCTATGGGTTGAGCGTCCCCACCTTCCCTAATCTTGCGTAGAACGGTTAGTTTCCAATTGTCAAGACCAATTAATATACCAGGCCTGGCGTTAGTGTAGGACTTTATTGGCAGTCCTTGTAGATAAGAATACTCTTGAGCACAACTTTCGAGGTCTAAGCATTGGATTGGTAAAGTAAGCTCTTTCACGGAGCGAGCTGGCCGGCAACCGTACCGGTTCGCATTCTGATAGTTTCCTTTTATCGAAAGGAGCACTTTTTTAGAACTTTTTTCTATCTGATTCATTCCACTCGTCCATGTTAAAGTCAGGGGATCGAGTTTTCCTTTTAGGCCAAGTTGTTCTGCTAAGCTCTCGTTCAGCAGAGTAGTTGAAGAACCCTCATCTAAGAAGGTTTCAACATAGTAATCGCCATTTCTTAGTACAACAGGCACTATACAAAAGCTAGCTGTATACGTAGCATCCTTTTCTGAGGCTACTGAAACGTTATGTTGTTGCTCTATAACCATAAGGCTTGAAGTCTTCGTTTCTAGTTGCCCTATATTTACTGCGGGACTGTCTGAATAAGGTTTTATCTTTTCGGACAACTGTGCGTCATTGTGAAGCAATGGGTGGTGGATTTTGTTGCAACCATTTTTACCGCACTCAACTGGAGCTGGACATTTAAATTTATGAACTCCCAGACATTGACGGCACAGTTTTAGCTTACGCACTGTGTTCCATTTTTCTGATAAAGACAACTTGGCAAACCTTTTGCAATACGCAATACTTTTACGTTTGCCCTTTCACAACTTACACACTTCTTTAGTAGATTTTGTATCTAAGGCTGCATTACAGGTATCCTTATGGTGGTAAACGTTAAGATGCTGTTCTAGTTTTGTAATCGGAACGGGACTTTTGGCATCAATCATTGTAAGTGTTGGAAGCGCTCCGCAAACATTTTTAGCTAATGTGTAAAGCCACTCTCCAAACACAGGTCGGTGACGAGGAACTTCTATATATGGCCCAATTAAGCTTCATTGAAGCAGGTAGCTTTAGAGGCAACTCTTGCAATAGTGATGGATTATTAAGATAATCATCCAACTGAGCAGCTTTTAAAGACGCGCAAAGATTTTGTACAGAAATGGCATACTTTACCAACGTTTGTAATTTTTCTTGTTTTATTGGTGCCTGCTGACGCACTTTTAAAATGTGTGCTTCATTAATTTGCTCAAGCCTACCGAAAAGCATTTGTAAGGTAGACATGATTTCTGATACACATTCAGGCATAACTAACAAACTAGATACGACATTTTTTGCAGTGCGTTTCAACGATCGCTGCAAACGAACAAGGGTCTCATCGTTATTAAATCCACACATAGATGTAGTTCTCTCAAAACTACTGACGAACAAAGGTGTTACCCGAGAATGAAGGTAGTTCTCTGGAAATCGACTATCTTGCTGCCGTTTGTTGAGAAGTTAGAGATGACCAAATATTCTTACCGTAAGTACCTAATGGTGAATTAAGTGCAGGATCTCGAACTACTCCTGCACGTTGCGAGTTACTAACGTTTGGAGATGTTTGGTTCTGCTTTAGCGTGTCCGAGCACCTCACAGAAGCCGGCTCGTTCGATTTTATTGACAAGTGAACAAATTTTTGAGTGAGTTCACTTGGAACCACCTTTGTGTTTTCGCCGCTTAACATCACAAGACCTTCAATTTGTTGAGATAAGTTTGCATTGTGAAGGGCGTCAACTGCATTTATCTCGGCATCGTCAATACATTGGCTAGAGTCGGTGTCGTCTTGTTCAGGCAATAAACGCTTTTTTGAAGCTAGCAGCTGGCACTTGCAAAGTATTTCCATTTCATCATCAATAGCTTTAAGCTAAAGATTTTTCTTGCTGCTTCTAGTAGTGATTCAACTTAGAGACTTTCGAGACTTAGCTACTCTATGTTTAGTTATATTGCAACTAGCACTGCCTTGGGGCAGCTGATGTCATCTGTCTTGTTACATTCAATCTGTACAATTTCACGGCGCCATTGCGATAAAGGAATTGACAATGCCTTGTGACTGAATCTGCAATCAGCGGGAGACCAAGAAGTACTTGATTCTAGGCAATTAGGACACTTCCAGTCTTTAATGCTGGCCACACTGTCGTTCACATTGACACACTCGTAGTGAAGCCATTTGCGACAAAGAGTGCATTCCACCATATCATAACTGCGGTAAGATTTATTGCAGATAGGGCAACAGTTACGTCATCCTTGAACTACGGGTTGGTTTATCATGTTTGTTTAGATAGTATATATCAACTTGAAAGGTTCCAAGAGAATTTGAGAATGTTGGGGTTGAGCTCAATTACCTGTAGTCAACTGACAAGGGCTGTTTGCAGTAGCACTAAAGACTTGTTTTGTCACTCAGTGTGCAGATTAGAAACACGGCAAGTTGGCTCTTTATTAAGCAACTCAAATTCCTAACAATTTTAAATGAATAATAGTAACAATTTAACAATAACTTATTATATCCCTTACTATGTCTTACTATCATTACCTTGTTTCTCTTAAATAGTTTCTAAATGTAAAAAACTTTCAAGTAAATAACTAAAATGTTATACACAAACATCATCTAAAAACACAATTTTTCAAATCTGTCAAAATTCAACCTTGCCCACTGGATTACCAAAACTGGGGTTACAACTATCAACAATAGTAAATGTATTAATCAACAAATTCCAACATTTTGTGTTAGTAAATTCTCGAATTTTTCTCCCAGAAGAGTAGTACCATCGACAATCCTGTTTCTTTGTTTGTAGTGGATTGAACATATTCGTAAATAATATTAAAGTTAGGTTACTGTTGAGAATGTTTTACTTCTAAGAAGAAACAGTATTGAAGTTATGATACCGTAAAAATGTTATGTTAGTAAGACAAAATATTCAAACGTACGCATGAGCAAAAATGGTGTTGAGGTTAGGTTACAGTTAGAAATGTTTTACTACTAAGAAAAAATGCCTAAACGAACACATGTGCGAAAACAGTGTTGAGGTAAAGTTACTGTTAGGAATATTTCATTACTAGGAAAGTATACTCAAACAGGCACATATGCTAATATAATGTGGAGATTACCATTACGTTATGAATGTTTTAATACTAACACAAAGTGCCGAAGCTTATGCAAAGGCAAAAATTGTATTGAGGATAGTGTAACAGTTTTTTGGACCACTGCAGAGCACCAATAAATTATTAGTTGTATACACCTTTTATCTAGTCCATTATACCAGTAAATATCTACAATTAAATAAATATCTGTATTGGAATCATATGGTTTAACCGCAATATAGAGATGCTAGTTTGGTTGCTAACATCAGGCGTTAATTATTAGTATAAATATATCAAGGCCAAACAGCTTTCCTATTTCGTGCACAATGTGTCAGCGGTCTCTTTAGCTAGAATACTTGGCACGAAGATACCATGGGGAACCTGAAGGTTCTAGCAAGTAATTTGCGTGTGGCTTTACGCCGTAGTGGAACTCAGTGTAATGAACACTTGACTTAGTGCTTTTTAATAATGGTAAGCAATTAAATATAATTTACTAGACAAACTAAATAATTTTGTTTTAGCGCTCTTTTATATACTCCTATAAATATTCTTTTAAGTATTTCTTTTACAAATTCTTTTGCATATTCTTATAAATACCCTTTAAATAATCTTTTTGTATATTCATTTGAAGACTTCTTCGTATATTCCTTTGTTAGAATGATTCCGTTTTATCTGGTTTTATAAAAATTAGGCTGTTTAAATGTTGTGTTTCAAGATGATACGAATCCTTTCTTTGCATTTACGATTATCGAGTTTATAGTTCAATTACTTCAATGTAACGATAAGAAAATATTGGTCTAGCATGCCGTCCTTCAACTTTACTATAATAGTTGGATTTAATTAAATGTTCTGCGATGAAACTGTATGTTTTAAATTTTAAGGAAATGTTCTGCAAAGTGGATAGCAATTTTATGGTTTGAATCTAAAGTCCGATAATTAATAATAATGGTCTTTTTGAAATTGCTAGTATGAATTTACAAGTAACTATGTGGACAACTACGCGAAGATAATTATTTTGGTAACGATCTACATATAGTAGTACATCGAAGTTTTGCATATTTGTGATAACCCTTGTAATGGATTTTGGTTTGTCCCGTTGGTGCGTATAGGAAATACGCTTTAAGCTCATATGGTCAGGTACACGAATCACGCAGCTGATTATTTGCAGTACAACACGTGAAGGCGACGTCAATTGTTTGACCAAGGACCGTATGTATAAACATCTGTTCTAACATGATGTAGCGCCATCAGACAAACAACACCTGTTGAAACGAAGTAAAAAATTTGTATTATTCTTACATCACGTCTGCACTTGGCAAACTTTGATACAAGGCTGCTCTAGAAAATAACTTTATGATGACCTATTACTATTATTTTGTTTAACAAACTAGAAAGGACTTTGATAAATTTTTATTGCCAATATAAATGTAGTGTAATAACAGTTATTATTGTTAATGAAATTAAGCAAATCCATAGAGTTCTGATTAAAGTTTCATTTATGCATAATGTTAACTACAGCTTTTGAACATTGAATTATTAGACCATTTAGATATTTTCATATATACCCTATTCACGTTAAATATGGGATGACGTCATAAACAGTAATAGTGCTAGCGATTGTAAAATGTGAACGTAACTAAGAACGTAGGTTTAATGATGCTAGAATTTAGTGTGTAACAGTTTGCACTTCTGTTCGGTGTTGCAACATGTTTCCCTTCTATTACTTTAACATTTCTCATTTTATTGTCATTGTTTAGTTTTGTAGTAAATCGTTTGTGTTTTATATTTGCTAAATAAAACAGTTTTTTTCAGTACTAAAACACTTTATGCATTGCAAGTTTCGAGTATTTGACATTTAGAATGCCTAAACATTTGGATTTGCGTGCACAAGAAATGGTTACTCTGATCATAAAATAACATTAACTATGACAACGCAGCATTTATTTGAATTATGACGTAATCCCATATTTGTCGTGAATAGGGTATATATTCGTAAACCGAATAGCAGATCTGGTATTTTTAGTATGGATTTGAGTTAATTTTTGTAGTAAAAGAAACGCTTAAAGCTTTTGATATTTCTTTCGAATTCATAGTCCTACCTCAGGGTAGATGAAATTATATTATCCTTTTTAAACGTAAATTTTATACATACAATTTTTTATGAAGAAACAACTTTTAATTAAACAATCAACATCTAATTCTCTTAATTAATTGTTTTATTTTGAACAAGTGAGTTCAGAAATAGTGTAACCAGGTCAATGAACAAAAGGCATAAATACCTTCGAGGTAATGATAGTGGTAACTCCGATTTAACAAAGAAGCTTTAATTGCTTTTTCAGAATATGAAGCCTAATATTTGTATTCATAAAATTGTGTGCATAATTAATCTTTTCAGTTTTATTATGAGGTAGCAAGAGAATACCTCTTGTGTCCTCACCTTGTTAATTTAATTCAATTTCCTTTACAGCTTCTGCGTAAGCAGTTAATACGATATTCCTTTCTAAGGACTTCCAAGTCCCCCTTAGGGAAACCCTGTGTTTAAAATTTAATGACTTGGTAGCGCCCTCACTAAACCCTTGTTTTGGTAAGAATCAAGCCCTAGTAAGCAAATAATGTTTTGTAAAAGGAACCACGACCAATCCTCATAAACTCTACCCGAGGAATAGACCCCTAGCATAGTCGGAAGATATTTGCGCTCCATCATTTTAAGAAAATCCTTCCTTAAAGCTCACTGGTTTCATTTGAGAATATTAAAGTACCCACGGGTTACTTTAATTAATCAATCACACCATTGAATAAGAGTTAATCCTATAAGAATAGGTTACCGTTAGAGATGTTTTACTACTAAGAAAAACCACCCAAACGGCACGTGTGCAAGAGTAGCGTTGAGGCAAGGTTACTGTTAGAAATGTTTTACTACAAAGAAACTATAGGCGAACGGCATGTCCAAAAATAGTGTTGAGGTTAGTTTACTGTTAGGATTGTTTTACTACTAAAAAACTATATTCGAATGGGTACGTATACGAAAATAGTATTAAGCTTAAGTTACGGTCAGCAATGTTTTATTACCAAGACAAAATGCCCAGTAAGGTGCATAGGTGAAAACAGTGTTAAGTTTAAGTTACCGTTAGAATACTATTAACAAAAAATACCCAATCGGATACATGTACGAAAATGGTATTAAGGATTGGCTACGGTTAGGATTGTTTTACTACCAAGAAGTATACTCAAATGGACATATGTGCTAATATTTCTTTTACAACTGACACGTGCAAAAAATACACTTATTTAGAGTGTGTTGTGCACTAGTGTCTGAGATGCATCAACTCGACAATTATGGTTTGTGTTCTCACTCGTAAGACAGACGGTAATGTCATCTATTGAAGACAGGCTGGATTTACGCTTTTGTAGAGGATCGATATATTAGGAGCATGGCAATAATTAGCTCCACCACCTTAATTACCATAATAGAGCTTTACGAATAGCAACTAATGTATGGAAGCAAAAAAACAGTTTTTAGGTGAATGTCATTTTAGCATCACGATTTGAGATACCAACTCATTAAAGAAAATTAAATATATATCGTAGGGACTGGTTCTACGGATGTATATCTCTGTAAGCCAAAATGTTATACAAATTCATCTCCGTAAGATGGAAATTTTTTCTATGGTTTCAAATGATATTTTCACAGTTATGTATAAAAAAAACGATTTGTTAATATTCTTTATTTGATATCACCCATATTTACCACTGTACATTAAATTACTTCTAAGGGAGCCACTGTGGTTAGGATAAAAGTTACGGTTTGTCATAAATGAGGTATTATTATCTTTAGATGCCATTTTTGAAGTAGTAGCAAGTAGTTTTCTTCTTGCTTGTTGAAACGCTTCCAAATTTCTTTGCAATTCATTTCGTTCTTCTTCTTCAGCCGCCATCAAATCGTCGGACAATGCGGACGAACTGCTAAATAGGTTAATTTACCACCTTCTTTTGCTAAGGTAAAAATACTAACCTTTTGCTTGCGTGTGATTGGACAAAACATGGCGCACAATAGGGCTGCAAAGAAACATTATGCTATCAAATTTTGAATTCTGAATTATTTCACTGTTACTTGTGACGTTTGTTTAGAGTTTGCAGAACAAGGAAACGACTGTTTACGACGAAATAATCCGAAATGGGAAGATTTGCCGCATACTCTATTTTGATTTTCTTGCGAATAGCAAGAACCTGTATCTATGGGCTTGGGTTTTGCTACTACTACTGCCACTTTCTGAAGCCGGACTGGAATTTCTATTACTGTAGTTTCATATGGGTTGATTATACCTTTCGGTATTATAACCTTTTGTGTTGTTTTACTCTTTTTTTTCTTTGATTTTATAAATGGCATGATGTGATGATTAGGTGACACAATACAATTTTAGATTACACATTTTGAGACTGACTGAATGACATGCTTTACTGCTGTCAACTTGATATATGAATACTAGATTGTGTTAAATCTTGTCTGAAGTTTTATTAAAACTACTAAAATGCGCTGTGTCATTAACCAGACGTCGTCTTGCTTCTTGATATTTCTTTAGATCATTTTGAAGCGTATTTTGCTCTCGTTCTTCAGCAATTCGTAAATGTTCTTCTAGGACTCTATTTAAATTACCAATATTTTGAAATTGTGGTGAATTATGTTGTATCGAACTATCTTCAAAACAATATCCACTACAGCAATCTTCTAATGTTTGTTCTAGTCCAAAACTACTATTATGAGAAAATCCTACGGGTGGATTTGAAGTTTTTGGTGTGGAAGTTACAAAAGCGGGTGGAGATATTCCTAAACTAAAATTGTTTGGGTAGTTTGATGTCGAAGTTGCAAAATCGCGCTTGCTTTTAGGAGCGCTACATCCTGACTGGCATGTCGGAACGCAGGTGGTATGTAAAACATTTGCAGTGTGTAATGTTCGGTTATTACCAGCAGGTGGAGTTCCTGAAAGATTTTGCATATGGTCCAACCCTAAGGTTCCTAAACCGAAATCATTTGGGTTACATGTACTGTTAGTAACTTGACCCGAACTATTGTCATTATCGCAAGTAGTTGTTATTATAACTTGGTTAATGGTTTTTACGGTCTTGGGTTTTCCAAAGTTAATTGGCATTTGCTGAGTTCCAAAAGTACATAAACTTTCATCATGAACATTTGGAGAATTTGGTGTTTGTGAAGGATATGGCAATGTGTTGGCATTATATAGAGTACTTGAATTTAATAAACCAAGACCTTCATCTGTTGTTTTTGAAAACGGCATCCCGTAACTATTGTTTTCCGTAGAGTTAGGACACGATTGGCCACACGATCCTATCCTTTCGTAACGTTCATTTGGATTTGTTCTTTGGGAATAAAATGGTGATGTATCATTTAATATTCCCAAACTTTCATCAGGTGAACCATGTATTCTATTTGAATAAGCTGTTTCAACGTTATTAGTCGGTACACTAAAATGGGAAATATTGGGACAAGTGGGATCATTGTCTTCTGTTAAAAAATGATCAAAGCTTGTGGCAGCTGTTTCCTGAGAAGGGTACAGTTGTGTACTATTTACTTGACTTTCATTTAGCAAACCTATCCTGCCATTTGGTGAATCAGCTATGTTGGAAAATTCAGTGGGACGTGTAATACTTTGTTCCTGGTGCTGTGGAGTTCTATTTAATGCAATGTTAGGGCAGTTTTCAATGCACGGTTTAAAAGTAACTATAACGACTGGTTCATCTTTGTATTCTTCCGGAATTTCTATAACAGTAGTTTCGTCTTCACGAACCAATCCTTGGGGGACAATAACTTTTTGTGGCTTTCTTTTGTTGAATAACTTATCGCACATTATCTGGAAGCTGCTAACAAATTTTTTAACTTTGTCATTAATTAACTAAAATTTTTTGACACTTCTGATTTTGACGGCTTCATGGTGATTGAAACTTGACTTTATGATTGAAGGTTCTTCTCAAAAGTTGACATTAAGCAACTTTCATGAAATTATTTGAATAAATGGAATATATTACAATACTAAAGGTTTGACACCGTTTAATATAAACTTGTTTACTATGTAATGTTCCTCTGGAAATGTTAGAATGAAAGTTCAATTTTAATTAATAGTTTCTGTATTAGGGTAATTACAAAAATTGATTCACTAGTAGTCATAATCTAACAGAATCGTTAAAGGGATTATATTGAACTTTGTACATATACATGGATTTAATTAGAACATGTTATTTTAAACCCATGTTGTCAATCTCGCCCAAGATTATATATTTATCTCTAAATTTAAATCAGTTAACGTTTCTGTGTGAGGAGAAATTCAATAAACCACTGTTATATATCTTGAAAATGAACCAGTCATTATTCAAGATATTATTTAACATATAGAGAGAGAAATCAAATAAACTTTGATATAACGCATCTTTAAAATTTTATGAGGTACGTTGTACGACACGTGATAATCGATAGAGTCTGCTACATTAAGACAAACACTTTCTAGAATGTACAAGACAACGATTTCAACTGAAAAAAAGTGTGTTTTATACGTTTCGTGTAAAAACTTAATCTTTGCGAAAATGATATTAAACAAGTTACTTAATAAATTTGTTTGGAATATAAATTGAGATTTTAAATACAATTGTTAAATAATCTCATTAACTTTTTGTTAACCTAAGTCCGCCAGTACAACGAAAAGAATACCCGTAGTTTCTTAGAGGAATAAAGTGTCACTCTTATAACAGTATATTCAAATTCCTACAATTTTAGGTTTAAAACTAATTGGAACATATTTCTACTTACAATTTGTCCTAGCGTTATGAGTAATTTTTTAGAAAAGTCAAATTTGATAGATCTCTTTTTACAATGCTGATTGATTTCAAATCCTACTAGATCAATCATTACAATATGATATTTTCATTCTACCAACTTATGTTAAATTGATGTAAATACAACTTAAACTTTTAACAACCTTTAGTAACAACAATAATAGGCGAAACTAACTTAAATAATAAAAATTATTGGTACAGTTGATTGTAATTAAAGTTAGCAGTACAATCAACCACGTATAAGAGTTCGCTACATTGCGGTATGTGTGTGTGTGCGTGTGCGTGTGTGTGTGCGTGCTTGAGCGTGTGCGTGTATATATACACACACTTATATATATATATATATATATATATATATATATATATTTCTGTATGATTAAATTTGGACCGGCTCGCTAATTCGTGCCCCACACTTTGGGCGTCATTTTTGTGCTAATTCTAAATGAATTCGAACCCTACCGTTGGGAGCCATTAATTCTGTATGATTGACTCTGAAAGGAAGCCTTAAAAATCGTACCCCACTATTTCTACAAACCTGTCTGGACTCCAATCCAACTCCACCAAATTGTTTCAAACTGCTTTCCCAATTTGATCTTCCTCGGCTAGTTCTGTGCACTACCTCCTAGGATATACTTACCCCAACTACACATTCTTTCAACACCTTTACACGCAACAAAATACAGAAATAAAATAATATCCTTGGACAAACATACACCCTTTTATTCGTATGACATAAATGATTATTCAGACAATCTCAATATATACACTTTTATATTTACAATAAAACATTTCACCCTTTTCTTCAATCTAAATTGTTTGTGAGTAATTACACTTTAACATATTTACTTCAAAGTGGATGGGCCTATCGTGAAACCCTAAATTTACCTGGTCTTGGTCTATGGTGAGCTCAGTATAAACCTTTTTCCCAAATATGCATAAAATATTGCATGGTCAAATTACTCTAAAAACCCGTTTACTCTATACATCAAAATTTTTATTCCTGTTTTTACCTACTCAAATAATAATAGAAAATTGTTTTTTATATACGGTAATCAAATAAATTTTTAGTTCATAGAATTTTCACCACATAATTCTAATCACACCTAGTTTTATAACACAATGACAGCACCACAGTTCAACAATAAAACAAAATTCGTTACCTGGTGTGTTCTTCGGATGCACCACCTCCTTAGATGACCTCCACCAAACTCACGTAGTTGGATTTTCCCCAATTTTACACTCCTAAATGTACAGCAACTCCATCTCAACTCGTTCATTCAGTTCCCCCAGTTATTAGTGGATGCTTTCCATATTACCATCCGTTCAAATCCAAAGTTGCCTCCGTCTCAATTTAACGTGCCACCAGCACTCTCGTTCAAGAAATACTAGGTTTGTTTACCTCAATAGCATCCTATTTTACTCGTACAATTATTTATAATAATTAATTTTTAGCCCGTTTAACTTGTTAGCACCAACTCGTGCATTTATAACACTTTTAAAAATATACGGCGGATTGCACTATGTTGCGGCTTGTAATTTCAAATTAGGATGTCTTCTCGATGCTACTTAGTGTACTTAAAGCGAATCTAAAAATTAAGAGAGCTCCTCCACCCCTGGCAAGAGCTTTTATAATCTTCAAACCCCTTCTCTAGTCCCGTATTTCCACAGTTTTTGCTGAACTATTGCACTCGCCACAAAACAATTCTCCAAATTCCTCCACTCAAAACACAACGAGCTTTTAAAACTGAGAATTTCACTCGTTCTACCACGGCTTTACCACGAAAAAACTATCTACCTATTGCAACCGTCGACACGTACCCAGAAAATCATTCCTCTCCATATCTCTAACAACCTGCAAAACACGCCCATAGTGCCCGCATCTCTATTCTCCTCGAAGTCATGCATGCATAACCACTATTTTATGTCTCACTCGTGTTTCCCTATTTTCATCGAGCACCACTATTACCCTGCTGTCTACGGTTACGGTTCCCTCGCTAAATGTGCGCCTTGAAAATCGATACCGTCGACAAACATCTTGCATATTTGTTTCACCCATTTGTTTTTTAAAATATACTTGTCTGTCATTCGCTTGAAAACTGCTTGTTTGTCCTTCTACCAGCTGATGTACTCTCTGTTCCTTAAAATTATTGATTTTTGCTTCAAAAATAACATACAGTTTGTTAACCAGGCTTTTCCGTTGTACAATACCCCGAAATGTTATCGCATCGTCTTCTGGCTTTCAATGAAATATTTATTTACTTGAAGCTTTCATTCCCTGAACTCCTCGACGTTTGGTTATGTTATTTTGTAGTCTTCTACAAATTAAATTAACGTACTTTTTAGTTTACGATGCTAACAAATATCTGTTGCAGCAATTATTGATTTTTCTATACTGTGAAGCTTTAATATTACACATGTTTGCCTGCAATAGTCAACCTTGTCTTACGTTACTGTATACAAATTATCGATTTTTACCTACCGCGAAGCTTTAGTATTATACATGGTTGTATGCAATAGTCAACCTTGTCATCGATCCTACTTGTCTTTGCATTAAATTAATGTATACAAATTATTACCTTGAAGCTACATAAAAATATGTCATTTAACACTAAAATTTCTGTATGTAGTCGTCTGCCTTGTCTTATACTAAAGTATGCAAACTCTTGATTTGAATCGAAATAAATAACTTATTATTTTTCTATCTACAGGGTCGTTATAAAAATACCTTCTTGGCCTATTTACACACGTTGACCTTTAACCTACAGAGTAGTATATATATACATATTGATATGATAATGACCGGACATTGAGGCGCCGCTATAAAAGGGTGATATGAAAATGGCCGCACGTTGAGGCGCCGCTCAAAGAGTGATATGAAGATGGCCGCACGTTGAGGCGCCGCTGAAAGAGTGATATGAAAATGGCCGTACGTATAGACGCCGTTGAAAGATTTCTGTGACAACGCCGCACGTTGAAGCGTCGCTGAAAGAATGATATGATTACGCCGCGTTGAGACGCCGCTAAAAGTGTGTTATGATACAGATACAGCAAATTATAAAAATACCTTCTTGGCCTATTTACACACGTTGACCTTTAACCTACAGAGTAGTATATATATACATATTGATATGATAATGACCGGACATTGAGGCGCCGCTATAAAAGGGTGATATGAAAATGGCCGCACGTTGAGGCGCCGCTGAAAGAGTGATATGAAAATGGCCGCACATTGAGGCGCCGCTCAAAGAGTGATATGAACATGGCCGCACGTTGAGGCGCCGCTGAAAGAGTGATATGAAAATGGCCGTACGTATAGGCGCCGTTGAAAGATTTCTGTGACAACGCCGCACGTTGAAGCGTCGCTGAAAGAATGATATGATTACGCCGCGTTAAGACGCCGCTAAAAGTGTGTTATGATACAGATACAGCAAATTGTAAAATTTGAAATTATTCACTTACCTTCCTTTCTAACTTTGCCTGGCTAGCTTAACGGAAATGTGAGAGTTATTAAAAATAAAATCAAACACAGCAATATCACAAAGCATTTATACATAAAATATTTTCTCTTATACAAAAGCAGATAGAACATTTACAGCAGGTTTCTTTCAAACGTCAAATTATTTATAACAAGTACTTATTTACTTAATTATAAAAAAATGTTCCTTACCTTATTTTAAATTTACAGAACTAAATTTCTTCTCTTATGGATATTTTACTTGGTTTTTTATTCTCACGCTTGTAAAGTTTGTTTTGGCCAAAAAAATCCCTGACAGATAATCTATTAAAAGGTCAGTGTTTCGAACACCAAATACAAACTTTCCTGGTAAAGATCCTCACAAAAAAAAATTATTTGGTTAACACTTATTATTCTACCTTAAATTAAATGACAAATACTCCAATATCAGTTAAAAATAAATCTAAAAGTAATACTTACAGAATGCACAAAAGTGCTCTCCAGTTCGTAATATAATATCTTCTTGTATTAAATTGACGTGAAATCAACTTACAAGATTTTCCATACTTAAAATTCTCGTTTCAAACAGCAGTTACCAAAGTAAATTTTGCTTAAATCTTCCTTTCAATTATTTAATAAAATTTTTAAAATAGCGTTATATTGAAGAATTTTCCCTCATCATTGTATTTAATAATTTCCATTTTTATGTAAGTTACGTTTAAAACATCACTTCTACATTCATTGTACCATCATAATTATTAAATTAAGGTATACTTACTGCATACTTCAAATATCATCTTTGCAAAGCAACAGGCTTGCGACTTTAATCAAAACAACACGCTTGCGACTTTAATCAAAGTAACATTTCGCGAACGAATTTATCAATGAAATCTATTTAATAAACGCTTCCTTATGTTTACAAGATTATCTATTTCCACAATGTAGTAGAATTTGCGCGAATCCATTCTAAATAGTAAACGCCTATCTTACGTAATTTTCTGGGCAATCCTTATTAGCATTCAAAATTGTTGAGCTTTATTACCTCGTTATATCCTTCCAGTTGTTAGTGACGCGAGTTGCTCGTCTTTGTTTAGCACCCAAGGTTATTGTGTCGCATTGCTTCTCTCCAACAATGAATGCGAAAGATCATAAATATTTCTTATCAAAATCTATTACATTTGCTGAACTTTTTAGTGTTCCGGCTGCTTCTTGGAATAAACGTTTCTTTATTAATTAGTTTATACGAATTTGACGTGTTTGTTCCTCCGGAATTTTCAAGAACATGTTTTATTTAAATTAAATTTAGGTAATATACAGGGCAATTAATTTAAACTTTAATTGCTTTTTAATGTGAATGGTTACATTTTTATAGCAAATATTTGCTTTCACGGTCAAAAGTGCTTTAAGATTAAAATTATGGTTTTAAATGCAACATTGATTGTAGTTTTTATGCTAAATGCGTAAAGCTAGTACTATTTATAGCAAATGAAAAGCATTTTTATCAAAAACGTGTTGATAATTAATAAGTGAAAATAAATGGCTTTGTATTTATCTTATTTGCGTTCGCATTGAATGCGTTTTAAGGTATTTTAATGATTCATTATTTTTACTATGCTGCTTACATAATTTATATGTATTTACAATACACCTATATCATACAGAATGATTATTTATACACGCGCAATTGCATTTTTTGCTTCTACATCAATGAATAAAGGTACGCTTGTATTATACAGGGCGAAACTTTGAATATACGAAATTTCTGTTATTTCAAGATTCTTTTATAGTTTGGTGGGATTTATTTATAGAATTTGAGTTTCAATGACCTCATGACCCCTTATCAGTTCGATTTGTATAGGTAAATTTACTTTTATTATTTTCATGAAGGAGTATTTATAGACACGATTATTTCTTCTTTGTTATATAAACACATATATTGATGTGATAAGGATTCTTATAGAGGTAATTGAGCACAATATCTTGTACATACAACACCTTAGGCGACGAAAAAACAAATAAATTTTTCCAATATTCAAAATATTTCTTTTCAGTGTAGAAACATTATGTACTTTAGTATAATAATATAATACCTTAAGTTAAGAAATCCATAAAAATCCTCTACTGAAAGTATAAATACCATTTAAAACGCGGTCTAAAGGACATAAAAATCCGTGCTTCTCGAAGTACTTTTCAGTTCATTTCGTAACAAGACTAAAATATTTTAATGCAAAACGTAAAATACAGTATTTTAAATCGAAAGGTGTACTTCGTTTTCTAAATTTTTTTATTCATTCATTCGATAGCGAAAACATCCAATAAAACAAGTTAAACCACAATCGTGACAGGTAATTAGAACAAACAATATGAACGGACATGTGGGTGCTCAGTTCACTATTTTGTATTTTTGTGGGGTCACCTATTGTTTGGTTAATGCATAGATACAACAAATGTGTATAATTTATTTACAATGGCTGCAAGAAATATGTACAATAACAGGAAATTGAAAATATCAGTTACACAAGATTCTACATGCATATGCAATGTACAAATGTCCTTGAATTTATGCATGAGAATAGAGCTTTTATGTGAACAAATTTTGTTAACGCTAGATATGCAAATGTTCTTTAGCGTTAGAAAATTTATAGCGCGTATTTAAATGCGTGTAATGTTTGTACACAAGAATACATGAACTTTGATGTGCGTTTTTGTTAAGAAACACTGCTCAAAAGAAACCTACGTTAAAATGTATGATCATAGGAGTACTCACAGATACGTTGTCGTCTGGGATTTGCAGGTAGCAGTTGTGTTGGATCGACATCGATATACGGCGCTCGACGTGGTAGGTCGATCAAAACAGGTGCCATGTAATGTGCGGTTTCCCTTATCGGTGATACGAGGCGTGGAATGGCATACTGATGGCGGATTCTTCGTAAAAGACGTCGGAACTGGTGCAGGGTGTGGTATGCATACGTCTAGGTAACTAGGTCCGCTTCAGTGATGATGGGCGGCGAAGACGAAGACGTCACGGACGACTCGGACATTAGATCTCGATGAACCGCGTTCAGCAGCAGATGCTGATACTATAATGTTTTACGAAGTAACTTCCCTTGGTGAAAGTCCAGACTCTGGTGGTTGGATTTGGTGCACCTTACCGGCAGGACGTGGAGTATTCACGTTAGTACATGATGTACAACCTTCTGGTTTAACCTCCAGACTTTGGTGTACCGTGAACAAAGGTTAAACTCAGAAGATCAGAAACTATTGCTGGCTCCTGTTTATTGCCTGTCAATATATTTCCAACAACTCGCCGCCTTGATCATCACTTACTGTGTGTATTGTAAGAATCGGAATTCCTAGGCGAGTCTGTTCGATTTTGAGGTGTGTTGATTGGCGAGTCTATTATTAAGGGGCGTTCACGTTTGCGTATCTATGACGCCTATGAAGTTTGTTAGGTGCAAGTTGGGTTGCATACCTACAGCCATTCCAATAAGTGAGACGTTTGGGTGACAGATATATCAGATAAGGTAACGCGATAAGAAGCTCACATTCGTCCTTTAAACTACGCCAATTAAGAAACGATAGTAAAGTACTTTATCTACAACTAATATATAATATACTTACTACACCTGTGGTTTTTGCAGTATAATGCTATATATTAATCACGCTAGGATGATTACTACACTCACTCGCTTTGCTCGATCGTGTAGAAACTTTCATCCTCGGGAATAATAGCCTTCATTATAGCCTCGTTGTATAATATACTATTACGACCTAAGGAACCAAAGCTGACAAAATTAAAATAACATAATGTATCAATTAACAACACTTTTAATGAAATTGCATCATCTGATGAATCAGATCAATCAGAAACTTATCGAGTGTTCCATAGTTAATGAAGTAGTAAAATTTTTATTATATAGACCGGAAAATAATTAGAACTGAGGTCAGTTACCAATTGTCTATTTGTCGAACAATTGCAGATTATCCTTTCACACAATTAGGTTTATGCCTCGACTAGCTCAGTTCAACCCTACACAGAGTGCACGACGGTACGGTAACAGAGAAATTTTTGCCCCCCCCTTTTTTTTCTCTAACAGTTCATACCTAAATAATATAAGCTGAATAACCAAAAATTTGTATAATAATCAAGAAATATGTACAATTTGCACCTCTACAACATTCGTACTATTATTTGCTATTTAAAACCCTTGAATTAAGGTAAAAATATAAATCTGTTCACTATCAAATCATAACCCTATTAAAATTATATAAAGCCATCAAAAATAACTCTGTACTATGTTGAACATTCAATGACCCTTTGTAATTTCTACGTATCAATAAAAATTTTTGATGACTCTTCACATAAATTCGAAGTACATGCAAGTTTTAAGTGTTCCAAAAATTTAAGTCTTAGCTATTAACTAATTATCGCTACCTGGTATTTTTCTAGGTTGATTCCCTGGTTCGAATGTGCAGTTCTGCGTACCTTCGATCCTTGGACCTGTCGCCACGTGCTGCCAACCAGTGTCTTTTAGTTGCTTTCAGCTTAACGTCCTGATTAGGAATTTTTCCCTAAGTCGTATCTGTTACTCGTAGCATTGAATTTTTTACGTTAAATTTCTTGTTAAATTTGTTTCGTGAATTGTTTATTGAATCGCCTCGTAAATCTCTCAGTATTTTTTTAGTAGATTTTCTCAGTTTCCTTAGATTTCTTTAGATCCCTTAGAGAATTTCCCAGTGCCCTAAGTTAATAAATGTTAAAGATCATGTTTACCTCAATTAAAATTTGGACTTACGTCTTATGTCGACCGGGAATTTTTATTTCACTTGTATATTTGAACGCGCACTAGTACTTGAAAATTTTAATTATTAACTTTCACTTAAAATTTGTGTTTTAATTCCACACTTTAACTTTGCGTAGTATTTTTATTCAAACTAGTACAGCTTGTGCTTCAGTTAGATAGAGACTGAGCATTAACCGCTTGGTGTAATATATAAAGGTAAGCCCTTCCACGTGCTGTCATTACCTTAATTGCGCATTATCTGGGTTGAGGCGTTGCACTTGTCTTATCGTGAAAGCCTTCGGATTTTACATGACATTACCTGTCTTATATTTCGTCGCAATGCTTCCCAAATCACGTACACATCAACTTTACACTATAGAATTCGTAGACTATGGTACTTTGTAACGTTCAATATAATGTTTTCGTATTTTGTATGGAGAATTATTCAAATTTTCCTTTCAATTCCGCGCGTATACAACTTTGTTGTTCCATATTTTGTTTATCCAATGTACTGGATTTTATTCGAATTTGTCAAGTTTACTTATAAAAGATTACGTAGTCAAATTTTATAATGGGATACTTTAACAGATGACGTAAATTAGATGCGTTTTTGTTGACTCCTTTCGTCTCGAAATATGCTTGTTTTGCAAGACCCGTATGATCATTAATACGTCGAGTTTAAAAAATCATTTCATGTTTGTTTGACTTTAGATACTTCTAATTTGTATTTATTTAAAGTTTCTGAACGTATTACGTTTCTAAAATGAATCGGATTGCGTCTAGAGTTATTTATTCTATTAAATGTGGTTATTAATGAATGAGCTTTTTTTCATTGTCTAAAGTCAGTTGTAGATTTTATACAGTGTGTTTGATATTTGCTTTTTGAATAATTAACCAATTGTGTACTTTTTATTAATCAAATGTTTAGTTTCCTTGATTTTGGTGTGGTTTACATGAAGTATTCTGCTCTTGTGACCCTATATACCGCTAAATAACCTTATTAGAATAGCAATATATATATATATATATATATATATATATATATTGTTATATATACTGTGATCCTACCTTATTAGTGATAGGCGTAATATATCTATCTGTCACTCCTTGTCTTATTTTAGAGCCTTGTTGAGTTATGCCACACAATTTATCTTTAAATATTTTACACGGCTGCTGCACTTAAATATTTTACAGGGCCGTCAAACACGTGGCGGAATCTACCTAGGGTGGGTCCGTCCTAAGCAAACACCTCTCAACTAGA